>BQNB010069206.1:3012-28559 GCA_026074375.1 Tanacetum coccineum | reverse complement strand
AAAGTAATTTGTTTAAAATTTATAAATTAATTATGAGATTATTAAATAGTAGTGACCTTAAATTCGGGTTCTTACACCCCGGACCCTTATTCCGATGCGACCCAATTTGGAGGTGTTACATAACTTTTGGATCTTTAATCCACCAACCATTACATCTTTCAAATGACTCAAAGATCCAAACCTAAATAATATAACAACGTATAGTTACAAACTTATATCTACATTAAAGATTTAACAAGGGAAATACAACTTATATCTAAATATATTAAAATATATCTGTAAAAGGTTTACCTGAAAAGAAAAAACAAAGTCAGACAACGTATATGTAGGAACATACATGCGATCTTTCTTCAATCCAAAATAGTGCTCATCACTGTGCTTTTGTATTACATTCCTAATTTGGTCGTATAAATGTGTCCGTATGTGCTCACCCCAAAATAGTGCTCAACGTATATGAGGGGCATATCATTATGAGAATCATCGACTTTATGTTGTTTTCGTAGCATATAATCTATGAGTTGTGGTTCATGGTCCAAAATCAATAGATCCAACCAACGCCCGAAACAACTAGTCCTAAACAAGTTTCGCCGATTAGCATCTAACTTTTGGTTTATTAACCAAAAGTAGTTCAATTTACTCCTAATGATCACTTTTGATTCAAAGTCCTGAAATAAAAGAAAAACAAATAAAGTTGAAGAACTAAATAATTAACCTCAACAACAAAAAAACTAAAATAATCACTAAAAGGGAGTAATAATGATGTTAAACTATTTTTGATGAAACTTCTAGAAAAATGAAGTAAACATCAGGATAATATCCTTATTTTCAAACCTTAATCAATAATCAATTTAAATAAAAACTAATTGACTACTACAATACAACCATCAAAAAGTATATTTTTTTGAACTCAAAACTAGCAAGGCGCTAGAATTACAAAGTTACAAGATAATGATTTTTGAGCCATTCGATCCTATTGAACGAAGCTTTACTTCTAAACTTACACCAATAAAAAGAACTGGACACGACATTGTCGAATATAGCCGCCTTTGATGGAGGTTTCGCTTCAAAAATAATCTTGTTTCTAAAGGACCAAATCAACCACCATAAAACATAAAATACTCCTTCGAGCAACTCCTTATACTTAGCCGTAAGCCGAAGCGATATTAACCAGTTTAACCACTCCTCGTACGAATTAAAATCCACGTAATCCACGTTCCACCAAAAAGAAATCTTACGAACCACCTGCCTAACCACTTGACACTGGAAAAACAAATGCCCGACTGATTCGATCCCGCACTCACATATAGGACATGATAAAGAATCTAAATCTATACCACGACGCGACATATTAATTCTCGTAGGAATAGCATCCAACTTTATTTTCCAGGCCATCACATTCACCTTTATGGGCACATATTTCACCCACCTCGTGCTAGACTTACCGCCCACATACCGTTTAGCATCAACCACCTCACGCAAAGATGCAACAGAAAAACTACCCGAATTATCCAAAGACCAAACTGAAGGCCACCAGTAGGTTTCCGACAGAATGTACTGTCCAAACTGGTGGCCTTCAGTTTCTCTCCCACTGACATCTTCTTGTTAGTCTCTAAAACATATAACCGATGGAATAAATCCTTGAGAACAAAGCTATCATGCCATTTATCCTCCCAAAATGAAGTCAACTCACCATTACCCATATTGAGTTGCATAAAATCAAAGAAATTAACACCTTGTTGTTTCAAAACCATCAAAAAGTATATTAAACCTTCAACTATAATACGTATGATAAATTCAAACAAAGAAAATAAATTACGTACCCTGTTATACCACATTTTGAGCGGGAGGTTATTAAACCTGCAACTATAATGATGATGAACAGTACCGTCGGAAAATGACAAGAAAAGTCGTATTGAAGATGGAAAAGATAGAGAAGATGGAGAAGATGAAAAAGCGAGAGGTGATGAAGTGATTTAGAATACACACAGTAACACTGTGTGTATACCCATTATAAAATATATTTTGTATAAAATACAAACATTATAAAGTTACAAATAAGAATTGACAAAAAAATTAGTTGCCCAAAAAAATTAAATTGGGTTGCCCTAATGTACAAGTAGCCCAATGTGCAATGTACTTTAGTGTAAGTACTTTTAAAAATAAAATATTAGGGTAAAATTACTAAATGAACAGATGCTTAAAGTACAAATCGCCCCAAAATTATAGTTGCCCTATGTATTTATACCTTATACATACGGGACACGTGGCACATTCTTTCTAAGTTGCCCCGATGCCAAGTTGCCCTGGTCTAGAATTGAAAAAACATTTGTGAAGCTCTACAATGGGCTTTTGGGATGTCTTTTGAGCTAGAAATGGAATTTTCCCATAAATCATTATAAGCAACATGCCTTCGATCTGACAATATCAGAGTGATTATTTAATCAAGAGAATGTTTGTATAATTGTCAAAAGAAACAATAATACGCACTATTAATCGTCATTATATTACAATTAATAAAATGAATGAAAATTAGTTAAACACAATTAATAAAAAGAATGAAAATTAGTTAAAAGCATCAAGGAGCAGATTGCAACTTTTAACAAATGAAGATCAGAAAATAGTTAAAAAAAATAAAGATGAGAAAGCAAAGAACACCCTCATTCTTTTCTTCTTTTTTATTTAAAGCTCAATCATTTATGTGTCATGCCAACAATGACAAATATATATATTTAAGAAAAATATTCAAAATAGATTGGTCGCCTAAAGTGTTTATTTTTTAGACCTTAAAAAATAAACTTCTCAAAATAGACCAGTCGTCTGGTCTCTCAAGTCGCCTAAAAAACTTTTCACATTTTGTGTAAGTTACTTTTCAGACATGTTTTTAGAAGACCTACTTAATGTACTTTTAGGAGACTTCTTTTTTGTCATTTTCTGAAAAATTAGTCAAACATAATAGTACTTTTATAATCTAAAAATTAGGCGACTGACGGTATATGTACTTTAGGCGACTTTTTAAAGTTAACTTTTTTTGTTTTTTAAACATTGATAGTTGCAAAATCAGTATTGATATATGTGATTTAAGCGACTTACGACATTTTACTTTAAGAGACTTTTTTACTTTTTAGCCCATGTATACACTTTTAACTCAAAATTAAAATCAATTAACTCAACCACCCACCTGTTCTTTTTTTCTATTTCTTAAATGTGTTATTCACCATTAATAAGCACCTCTTATCACCTTATCTTACGTAAATAACACCAATCTTCAACAATAATTCATCAAATTTTTATATGGGTCACTCAAATTACACAAAAAAGATATAACCTTAAACATTCATATGTCCATTTCATATAAAATCTCATCCGGGTATACAATGTTCATCAAAAAGACCAAATCTTTGTTAACCAAGACAGATTTGTTTACAAGGAAGTCGAGTTTTGTTTACGAAAACAGATTTTTGTCAAGAAACGCAATTGTGTTTTCAAAAAAAAATTGGGGTTTTAAAAAAACTTGTGTGTTTAACTCACACACAACTTTGATATTAGGTTTACATATTGTTAGATATAAGAAAAAGACTCGGTCACCCCTTGTATTTTATAGTTTAACGTAGCTCGTAGTTAATAGTTAATCGTATGACAAACGGTATTGGGTCGGGAATTAAACCCACACGTGTAAGCCCATACCATGCCCTTAAGGCCGGTTTTGTACTCACTAAATAAGCCTCTTACATGCCTTGGAAGAGGTGGTTAGTCATTTCATTATACAAGTTTTATTTTCTCTCACTAGAAAGTTTTTCCTCCTACTTTCTCCCTCTAAGATTTGGCTATACCTATAATCTTTCATTGTGTTATGATTTACAATATCCTACAACTCGTATCAGAGCTCATAGAATGATTAGCTAGTGTGTATGTGCGTTTTGTTGCTTGGTTTAGATCAAAAGTGTACTTTTTAGGTTCTTTAGCTAGTTCTTCATTTTTTTCTAGATTTTAATCTTTGTTGTGTTAAAGTTTAGGTGTTTTTCTAGTAGTTATAGCCTTTTAGTACTAAGTTGTGCAAAAGAAATCAAGCAAAAACGTTCAAAAGGGTGATTTTTTTAGGTGTTTTAAGGTGAAAAGGTAAGTGTTTCAAGGCGGCGGTTTGGCATTCTGTTATTTGTTTATCGCAGCGGTTTGGCAGCTCAAGTACTATTCTGGCGGGTTGTCAGTTTGTACTGTGTCAGCGGTTTGTCCTATTAGTACAGAGGTTTATCATATTTGATAGCGGTTTTTCAGATAGATAGGGACATCAATTTGTCTTCTAGTAACGGCGGTTTGAAGGCAGCGGTTTACAGGTTTCACAGATTATTTTTTCTCAAGGCGATTTGGGAATCAAACCTCTGCCAATTTAATTTCTTGGCGGCGGTTTGGTCATTAGTCTTCGTAGCGGTTTGCGGTTTGTCCACATGTTTTGAAGATTTATAACTCACAGCGGTTTACTAAACGAACCTCTGGCGGTTTGATTTCTCGGAAGCAGTTTGTCTGTGATTTCTTCGTAGTGGTTTTTCAGTAGCGGTTTGGGTTAATTTTTTCTCTTAACGGCGGTTTGTCTAGGCAGTGGTTTGACATCCTAGGCAGCGGTTTGAGATACTGTTTGGACACTTGGACAATTTTTTCTTACTTTCAAACTTAAGACTTAACAAACCAAAACAACAAAACACCTAATTTAACTTCACCACTTTTAACAGACACTCACTAATCATTGAATGATCAACTCATATCATTTCACAATCAATTAAAATGGCTTATCTTTCTGAGGATATCCAAAGTGCCGGTTCCGATACTCGGCCACCTATGCTTGATAGGTCTGACTTTGCGTCTTGGCAACAACGTATTCGTTTGTATTGTCAAGGGAAAGATAATGGGGAGAACATACTTAAGTCGATTGATGAAGGACCATTTAAGATGAGAAGGTTCAGAGAAACACTTGCTGAAGGTGAGGAAGGTACACTTCATCTAGGTTAAGAATAGGATAGAGTCTTTGCAGACCTTTTACCAGAAGAAAATGATAGGTTTAAAGCAGACATTCGTACAACAAATGTCCTACTTCAAGGGTTACCAAAAGACATCTACACACTCATTAATCATTATACTGATGCAAAAGATATCTGGGATAATGTAAAGATGCTCTTGTAGGGTTCTGAGTTAACCAAAGATGACCGTGAATCACAACTATACGATGAATTTGATCACTTTCGTCAAAACAAAGGAGAAACCATTTACGACTACTATGTCAGGTTTAAAAAGCTCATCAACGACATGAGGAACATCAAGATAGCTATGCCCAAAATGCAGCTTAACTCAAAGTTTGTAAACAACATGTTGCCTGAATGGGGTAGATTTGTGATTGCAACGAAACTGAATAGAGGATTGAAGGAATCCAACTATAATTAAATGTATGCTTACTTGAAGCAACACGAGGCACATGCTAATGAGAACAAGATGATGCTGGAAAGATACAATCAACATGCTATT
Source organism: Tanacetum coccineum (assembly GCA_026074375.1). Lineage (NCBI taxonomy): Eukaryota > Viridiplantae > Streptophyta > Magnoliopsida > Asterales > Asteraceae > Tanacetum > Tanacetum coccineum. The sequence goes on along the minus strand of BQNB010069206.1, from coordinate 23,048 downwards.
GATCCTCTTGCCTTAGTGTCCAATGTTTTACCTCATCAGTACCCTTCACAATCATCCTTTATTCCACAATCTACATATGTCCCTCCAGTTAACTATCAACCGCTGATTGATAATGTTTAAACTAAACCTTTTATATATATAATATATAATAAAATATATATAATAAGTATAATCTAAAAATAATCAATGAAACAAACACACTCCTCAAACCAATAATCAACTTTGAACTTCATTCTAACACAAGGGATACGTACAGTTCATAATGGCGGGTTGTTGTTGAATGTCAGGGTAGACAGAATAGAGGTCAAGGGAATTATGCTAAAGGAGCAGTTGCAGCTAGGAATGGGGGAGTTCAGAATAGAGTGGGCAATGCAAATCCTGGTCAAGCAAGGCAGATTAAGTGTTATAACTCAATGGAATAGGGCATATAGCAAGAAACTGCACTCAACCAAACCGACCACAGAATTCAGAATACTTTAAAGACAAGATGTTGCTGATGCAGGCTCAAGTTAATGGAGCAGTTTTGGATGAAGAGCAGATACTGTTTATTGCAGGTGGACAGACTAGCACGTTTGATGATGATGTGGATGAGGAACCAGTACAAGATTTGGCTATATCAACTGAGGACAAGTCTTTCCAAGCTGATAATGTGACGCTTTTGATTCTGATGTTGATTGAGGCTCCTACTACACAGACCAGTTTTATCGGAAATCTTTCATCAGCCAATACCAAATCTATGATGAAGCTTGGTCCATCATATGATTTCAGATATTCTATCTGAGGTATCAAGATCACGATAACTATATAGATAGTATTTGGTGAGTGCATCATGACGCTTCTTAGATGCCAAAAATAATGTACAACGAACTACATTGTTGTTGACTCAGAATGCTGAATATTCGAGTGATAGTATATGATTCCGTTGATTCTATGAGCTGTATGTGGGTTAGGACAACGCAATGCGTTGTATAAAGTACATGTATCTTCTGTACCAATATGGTGCTCTTTAATGATGATCAATTCAATTATATGCTATGAAACAGAATAGCTAATGTGTTTTGTGAATGAGCATTGCAACAAGTTAATGCATCATTAACTACTGAACTGCGAGATATAAGGAACAAAGTTGAACTGTTATGAAAGACGGCAAGGTTTGAATTAATGTGAACGTAGACAACAAGATTGATGAAACATTAGAATAATTATCACTGACCTTGTAACATTAAGGAAGATCTTTTGGAAAAGGCAAAGGAATCATTCCTATCTCATGTAACATATGCAACTTTAATCTCTACCATGGCCATAACAAGGCAATGATGAGAGGAAGTTAAACTTTGGAAATAGATTTTAAACAGAAAGAACTAAAAATTACCTTGGAAGTTTTTATAGACATGAAAGCTTTAAAGAAAAGGTTTGAAGAGAAAATTATTTTAAACAGATCAATTCTCTTAAAACAATTCACATGTTTATGTCAACCAAAGCCCTTCTATGATGAATAAGAACGAGTAGCAATAGGCTAAAAAAATCCATTCTATCTCTTAAAAGCAATGCGAGTTCTATCTGTCTCTATATTGGTCATGGGAAATAGTCAAAACCCATCAATCCCCAGCCATAGTTCATGACTCAGAGGATACCCTAGAGATAGTCGAGACTACTAGGATGAAAATAAATGAGAAAATGAAAGACCCGATGCGTGTGAAAAAGAAAGTCAAGATTATACCTCTAGAATACTCAAAAGAGAATTATCTTGCAACTTTCACACCATAGAAATAATTGACCCCTGAACAGATATTTTGGTCCGATGACATTCTTAAAAAAAAGGCTAAAGCTCTCAAAGAAAGAGCTAATGATCCAAAACAAATCACAGCTGTTATGGTGTATCCACCCAATACACCTGCAAAGCTTGTCCCCAGGGTTCTTCTAAGAAAAAGTCAAGTGAAAATTAATATTTTTGCACTTATACTTCATAGATGTATAATTCATAGCTTCAAGGTCTTTTTAACCCTAATACTTTAAGAGTATTCATATTATTATCATTAATAATATTGGAGCTTATTTGTTGAATTGTATGTTCATTGAATTACTGTTTCATTAATAATTCTTCTTAATATTAAAGATTAGATTCCGCATAATCTTTATTACATTCAAACACAGTTTCTATTATAGTTGTGTTAGATTTATCTAATATAAATAAACCTTAAACAAGCTTAAGGAATTGGATCTATTGAAGTGGGATCAACAAGTTGTATCAGAGCTTGTTGAGAAGTTGTGAATAAGAAGAACCTGTTTTTGATAAAAGATATGGATCAAGATTCTGTACACATGTGGCTGCATCCAAAGTTCCCATGCTAAAACCCCCCCCCCCCCCCCCCCCCCCCCCCCCCCCCCCCCCCCCCCCCCCCCCCCCCCCCCCCCCCCCCCCCCCCCCAAGGTGAGTATGAGATATGGAGGATGAGGATTGAATAATATATCCAAATGATAGACTATGCATTATGGGAAGTCATAGAGAATGGTGCAACCTTGCCAAAACCAAAATTGTAGAAGGAGTTATGATAGAGATACCTATTACAGCTGCTGAAGAAAAGGCTCAGAGAATATTAGAGGTGAAAGCTAGAAGTACTTTAATTATGGGCATTCCCAATGAACATCAGTTAAAGTTTAACTCTATAAAGGATGCTAAGAAGTTGCTGGAAGTTGTATAAAAGATATTTGTGGAATGCTAAGCTACAAGAAAGACTCAAAGGATATCTCTTAAAGCGCAATAGTAAATATATTGTTTGAAGCTCAGAGATGCTTAATCAAACTTTTGATAGGCTTCGGAAGCTTGTGAGTCAGTTGGAGCTTTTGGATGAAAAGCTTTCACAAGAAGATGTTAATCAAAAGTTATTAAGAAGTTTGTCACCTGAGTGGAACACACATGCTGTTGTGTGGAGGAATAAAGCTGATTTGGATACACTGAGCATGGAATGATCTCTACAACAACCTCAATTGGTGTATGATAGCAGAAGTTGAAGGGATGGTCTTGCTCAAGTTCAAGCACACCAGAAACATGGATTTTGTATTGGTATGTGTTTAATTACACATACCTTTTACCTTTAAAAACGAGCTAAAATAACAATACCGGACTTAAAAGGACCAAATATTGCTTGTTTTGCTTATTTGTATTTATGCGTAGGAATGGTTAACTCAGAAAAAGGACGAAAAAAAAGCCCAAAACGACAAAAAAAACAAACATGGAATGGAAAAGATGTGAAAAGACAAAGCCAAATCAAAGCAGGATAAGTCAATCAAGTCAATAAGTCACAGAAAAAGTCATCTGGTCAAAGGTTCAAAGTCATACACCAACATGGGTAACGTCAAAAGAAAGTCAAAGAAGAAAAAAAAATATAACTATAGGGATGAAATTGCACTTCCCTAGGTATATTTACACAAAACATAGAGAGGGTTTAAACTGCCAAGTGGCAAAGAAAAACCCCAAGGGCCAAAGCTGCCAAGTCCACTAAACTTGTACACGCAAGGACTTGTGGTGCAATTTGTTATATAACCCTCAGGGGGTGTTCTTGCCAAGTTTTCAAAGTTAATACATAACAAGGACGTGTGGTGCAACACCTCTTATCACATTTAGGGACCAAAAGTGGCAAAACCTTAAAACTTTTAGCCTGTTATACTCAAACAGTTTTTCCCGCCATTGTTTCCCCCCAACACAACTCACGGGTTTGCAACCTCGTTTTTACCCTGTAAACTATCACCACCACCATGGGTAATCACTTCCCCCCTCCTCCACTATCTTTCCCACCAAAAGAGAAGCCTTGTCATGTTGGCAATTCTCCCAATTTCCCATAAAAGTAGCCGAAACCAATGGCTAAGATGGTTTTAAAAGAAGCACAAGGACTATGGATGGCTTGGATTAACACTTTGGAGCCTCTCACAGAAGAAAAACACTTTGCAAGTTTGAAGGTTTAGGATTTAGTATAAATAAGAGGCTATGTGAGCCGATTTTAGAGTGTAGTGGAGAAGTTTTTATTTTTCTTAAATTAAGTCTCTTTTATGTCTCTTTCAGCTTATTTATAGCTTATTGCAAGATCCTTGTACCTTTTTAACAATTAATTAAGTGTTGAAGTTTTTGAGAATTGTACCCGTTTTAAGAATTTATTATCAAACAACTTAAATTACCTTTATACATTCTAGTTTATAGTTTTATAAGATTTTGTTTTGAAAATCAAGACTAAGCCACTTGAAGATAAGCTAAAGTTGGAAGAGCGTATGGCTTATTCACTGGCTTTATTATAAGCCAGAGCTTTGTAGATGAAAGCCCTTGAGGTAGATTAGTTAAAAGGTCCTTTCGTAAAAGCTTGAACAAAGGTACATTACATCTCTCTTTATAAGTCTCAATTTTTAGTTTATTTTTTAGCTTATCTGTTTTTGCCTTTTAAATGTGCTTTATTTCATGCTTAATATTGTTTTTTAGTTGTTTTTAGTGCTTATTTGTCTAGTTCCCTTTATGAATTGTGAGTTTTTAAAAAGCCTTTTCAAATGTGTTTTAAATCCATTTTCAGAAATATAAAAGGAGTGTTCTGGTTTAACATGTTTGCATGGGTTGAGGTTATTTAGTTAGGTTTAGCTTAAGTGTTAAGCTTATTAGAGGCTGTTTGTAAAAGTTTTTTAGTTTGAAAATTGTTTTTCAAAGTTTTTATAAACAACTTTTGAAACTGTGGTGTTTTAGGAAAACCACAAGTGCTTATTTAGTTAAGCACTTGGGTTTTTGAGTTAAGGATCAAAAAGTGTGCTCTTTGTGTGTTCATTTCAAGCTGTAACAAACTTTGGTGTCTTTTGACTTGGTAAGTCAAAACCACCCAAGACTTTTCAAGTGACAGTTTTAAAAAATCCAACACCCTTTTTCACTGTCAAAATTCAGCAAGTTAAAATGGATTTTAGAAAGTCAAAATTTGTGCACAAGTTCTATTGCTAGGGTACTCTATCTGTTTAAGCTTATTTTCTTATTTAGAGCTTATTTGACAGCTTTTAAAAAGCTGTCAAATAAGCCCCTTGAGTTTAGCTTAAGTCTCCCCTGGTGCAAAGGGGTGACTTTAAGCCTTCTTTTCATAGCTTTTAAGAGTGCTTAAGCCCAATTACTTGGCTTATCTTGAGAGCTTATAAGCTATTGTATAAGCCCTCTAAGTTTCAGCCTCTAGGAAGCTTTTTAGATGGCTTAATTTTAAGCTCAAATGAGCCCTTTGACGTTTTGCTCAATTAGTGTAGGGATTGCTAGTATTTTACCTTTAGCTTATTCAGATTACTTTATAAGCTTACTTGGTTATGAATAGCTGTATTTAGACTAGATTAGTTAGTTTGTTAGCTTATTTGCCTGTTTTCTTAGCTTAATTAAGTCCAACTGCTTAGTGCATTTTACGCCTTTTAAGCTTCGTTAGTGTTTCTGTCAAGTATAAGACTGTTACAGCTTATTTAGCTTTAAGCTCTTTAGGCCTCTTAGTGGCTTATTAGCGCTAGTTTAGGAGTCCTTTTTTCGAGCTTTTTCTGTCCAAGCTTAGCTTATTTGCTCCACCAATAGCCAAATGACTTGCTCAATTTAGCTATAAGCCACTTTAAGATTCTTGTGACTTTTAAGCTTTATTTTTAAGCTTATTGAGAGCTTTTCATAAAAAGTTGTAGGTGACAAAGTTGTTAAGCCCCACGAGCTTAACAACTTTGCTTCACAAAGTTTTTTTTTAAAAAAAAAGGAGGAAAGACAAGGGAACCGGGTGAGCAAGACTCGAACCCGGTACCCCTCGATACAGTCCCCCTTTTATACACACTCATACCGCTGCGCCCTTGGGTCTTTTTCGTTAAAGACTCAAGGGCATTAATACTTATACACATTTTGGGCTATTAAGCTTATAAGCTGTTAACAGCTTATAACGAGCTTATTAACAAGCCAAATTTTTCTTTCTCATTTTTCGTAGGCTTAATATAGTGTAAAGTATTTTTTGTAAAAATTTCAGAATTTTTCGAAATAGTTTAATATTTTTTATAATTTAATTTAGTTAAAAGTTTTAAAAATTCATAAAAAATACAAAAATTATCAAAAAAATATTTTTCTTTTTTAGAAAATTTTATTTTGTCATAAAGTTTGTAGGAAAAATTTAAAACTTTTCGTAGGGTCATTTTTGTAACTTTTTACTTTTTAAAGAACGGTCCGGGTGTGGTTTTTGTGTTGACTCGATTTTTGGGTCAGAACTCCGTTTTTGGTCTAGTCATTTTCATTCTTGTTATTGTTCCCTAGAGTTGTTTAGAGCAAATTTTCTTCGTAGGGGTTAATTTTAAAGATTTTAGGTTTTTTCATTCCCCTTTGTTCGGGATTCGTGCTCATCGTTTTCTAGTTTTTAATTTATAATTTCTAGGTTTTTCTTAACGTTTTATTTGCTGTTGCTTAATTGGACTTTTCCACATTTCAATTCATTTCTCTCCTTCAAACTCAAATCTTCGACTGTATCGATTCTCCAGTACAGCCTCGTTGGGGATAAAACGACCCGGGAACACTCTATACTACTTCTCGGTTATATTGATCTTGTTGATTTTTAGACTATTATATATTTTATATTTTTATAAAAATTATATATTTAGTGTTAAAATTTACAATCATGTTTGGCGACGTTGTCGGGGGGAAGGCTGTGCAAAACCGTCTATTGTCTACGTCAATCAATTTGTGTTTTGAAGCCTGTGAATATTTATATATTAAAAAAAAGTACAAAAATATTTTTTCATTTTCTTTTTTTAGTATATTATCCGATAAAAAACCAAAGAAAAAACCAAAACGATAAAAACATTGTCTTCTTAATTATCAATAAAATCACAAATTTGGTTGTAATAATACAAAATATAAATTTTCTCAATGAGGCTTATTATCTAATAACTTCGCGTGAACTTGTTGGTTCCCAACTCGAACAAAAGATTAACTTGCATATTGTGTCTCTTACGACGTACGGACTCACCTTGAAGAGTTTTTAAACAACACTATAAAGTGGGTATACAGGAGGGTTGTTCCGAGAACTTACGACCCCGGAAAGGAGAAATAAGCTTCGCGCTAATTCCTACTCATACGCATTCACCATGTGCGTTTATCTTTTTTGAGAGTTACGTGAAGTTAAGTAGATTATTTGATTAAGTTGTTGAATATCTCCATTCATGTCCGCTTAAAATCAATTGTGAATAAATCATTGAAAAAAAAACCAAAAAAAATTTTTTAGTGTAAATTTTCTTTTAAAATTATATTTTTGTGCATGCGCACTCGTTCTCAAGCACCGTAGACGTCGACAACCACAGTCGACAAACTTCGATGAATCATTCCTATTCTTGAGAAACCATGATAATCTCCCATAGTTTACGATGGCTGATAATCGTACTATGGTTGAATGCTCGAAGCACCACCGATGGGTTACGCGGATGCGATAGTTATTCGGACAATCACCGCAATATAACTTTGAGAATCAAGCTGTTATGGTTTACTAATTTGCTCAAAACAAGCAATTTTTGGAAATATAAAGAAGACCCACATGCTCACATCCGTTAGTTATTTCAACAAGATCTACTTATCGATGAAAGATTCCGAACGTACCAAATACGTCGGTTTAAAACTTATGTTTTCCCGTGTTCTCTTCGAAGGGGCAGCCCGGGATATGGCATGGAAAAAGAACCCCTCGGTTCTGATTGGAACATTGGATGACTTGTTTCAAAATTTATTAACAAATTCTTCCCTCCCTCTAAAACGACAAATATCAGAAATGAAATCCCGAGATTCAGCAAAAATTTGATGGAGTAAGTTTTATGGGTTGGGATCGTTTCAATGATCTTTTAAGGGGCGGGGGGGAGGATGCCACTCATCATTGGTTTAAGAATTGCATCAACTCGATACATTCTAAAACATTCCCTCACTCAATTGATCAAGATTCATTGAACTCTTGTTGCCGGTGGTAACTTCTTTAGACAAATGCCTCGTGATTGTTTAAAATCAACGAGAGCAAGTCTAAGGTGCGAGGTTTCACCAAGAAACAAAGCTGTTGTAGCTAAAAATGGTACCAGCTCTTCCACCCAAGCACAGTCTCATCTGATGTTGCCCTGAACTCAAAGACATGGTTCGGGCATTTAATTCATGGACCAGAAAGAACCAAAACCCCAGCTTCTGCCCCGTAAGCGTTGAACAACTTGTGTAACTTGTGTGGGAGGGTCATTTCTTATCATTACTGTCCAGCCAACTAACAGCAACATTTACCTCATGACAATATCCATGAGTATTGTTTGGTCCCAGGCCGCTGTGCGCAATTTCAACAAGCTGATTCTGGTTATCGACCTCCGATGGTCTCAATCAATTCGACCTCCTGGTTTTCCTTCCCATTCAGAATCCGCATGCAAATAGTCAAAACAATTTCAATCGAAGGGAAATAACTTCAATCAAAAAAGAGGAAAACAATTTAACCAAGGTCAGATTTATCGACTCCGGGTCAATCAACCCCGTAGTCTATCAAGGACCTGCTCCTCAGACACACGGAGTGTCAAATAGATTTTGAGATATGTCACAGCCATGATGCAGTATTGTGAAACATGCAAAACCAAGGTCAAAAACCTGCAATCCCAAATGGCAAAGTTGACTGACATGCTTTCAAATTTGTTATGCTAGTTACAGCTTTACTTCGGTTCTGGAACTTTCCTGGTAACACTGTTACACAACCATAGGAGAATTTAAAGGTTATCACTACACCGATGTGGTGTTACTTCCATAGGACCGAAGCAGTTAATCATGGACACCGAGTGTTGACAAAGGACACGATGCCTCACCTGCTAATAACGGAAGCAACGAAGACGTCCATCATCCTGTTGTTCAAATTCAGTCTCGTATATCAATTCTGAGCTCAATGTTGCTCCTGTTATTGTCCTGTTCCTACTCCAATTACTAAGCATCAATTCCCATTTCCTATCAAGAAGAACATGATGAAGGCGCAAGGATAAGCTTAACGACCAAATCGAGAAATTCTATGAAATCTTTAGAGATTTGAGTTTCGAGATTAGCTTTACCGATGCCTTGATGCTCATGCCTAAATTTGCTTCGACTTTAAAAACCTTAATTGGAAACAAGGAAAAATTGAGCGAATTGGCAAGAACTCCTTTGAATGAGTTCCTGTTCAGCGGTCAATCCTCCAACAAGTTACCAAGAAACTTGGAGACCTGGCCGGGGATTTCTGATTCCATGTGAATTTTACAAGGTATTACTACATGCAAGCAGTGGCCGGATCTTGGTGGAGCATTAATCTCATGCCTTATTCGTATGGCAACAATCTATCTCTTCCTGAATTGACCCCGACTTCATTGACATTAGAAATAGACTGACGTTCGATCACTCAACCGATTCGGTATCAGTGAAGATGTCTTTTGTAAATGTGGTAAAATTTCCAATTTCCAGCTGATTCGTAGTTGTTGATTTTGAAAACCAGACCCCCGAGTACCTTTAATTCTCGGGCATGTTTCTTAAAAACCAATCATGTTTGATAGAGTGTTTATGAAGAGTAGATTTACCTTCGTGTTGGCTAAGCAGGCCATCACCTTCAATCTGGACCAAACTTTTCAAGATACACAGTATTACAACCATATAGACGGTAAACGAATCGAGTCATTGATATGGTTGTGATATGAGTATTCTCAAGAGGTCCTGGGATTTCAAACGTTAGATCTTGCTGTAGTGGCAATCTCCACTCATATTTGAGCCTATTGTTTGTATGCCTCTCCAAATCTCAACTCCTTTTGGGGACAGTGATTTTCCTTTTAATTGGAAGGAAAGCAGAATCGTTTCTTGCTGCTCTTTATAGAAGATGATCCAACTTATCCTGATGTTGATCCAAATTTTCAGATCCTGGAGGGGACATCCTGCTTCTAGAAGCAATTTTGAACAGTGAAACACCACCCCCCTCCAAATCAAGATCAATACCTACCTAGTGTTAGGAAAGAAACTAAAACTTTGTGAGCTAAAATAGTTGAATCTTCCATGATGAACTCCCGAGGTTGAACTCAAGGAAACTGCCACCCCATCTGGGAATAGATCACATTTTAGAAGGTGACGACAAGTGCCTGTCATTAATTTCGAATGATTTAAAAAGAGAGGAAAGGGGCTCTTCTCAAGGTTCTCAAGTCCCACAAGCGAGCCATGGTGGAAACTCTCGATTATAAAGGGATGTTACCAGAATTTTGGACTCACAAAATCTCTAATGGAAGAGGATACGAACTCATCTGTGCAAAGTCAGAGAAGGGCTAACCCAAATTCCACGACGTTATCAAGAAGGAGGTTGAATAATTCTCGTCGCTGGATTGATTTACCCCATCTCTGACAGCCCTTGGTTATGCAGGTACACTGTGTACCTTAAAAAAGGAAAGGCTTAATTGACCGTCTCACAAATGATGAGAATGAACTGATTCCTATCGATTGGTCATGGGATGGCGTAGTATGTATTGATTACAGAAAACTTATGAAGCCACCATAAGGACCACTTCCATTGCCTTCATGGACCAAAAGGCTCGAAAGATAGCAGGAAACGAAAACTACTGTTTCCTCGATGGCTTCTGGGTTATTTTCAGATCCCATTGACCAAAGATCAAGAAAACGACAACTTACTTGCCCATACGGACTTTCGCCTTTCGTCGCATGCCTTTTGGGCTATGCAATGCTCCCTGGCAGTTCCAAAGATGTATGATGGCAATCTTTCCCATGATATGATTTGAAAACGATGAAGTATTTATGGATCGACTTTTTCGATCTTGGGGACTCTTTCTCTACGTGCCGTATCCCATTTGGAAAAAGTGTTGAAGCGGTTGTGAAGACACCAATTTGTCTTTAACTGAGAGAAGATGAAGCCATTTTTGGTGTAGGAGGCATTTGTTCCGGAACAAAATTTCTAAGTCGGAATTGATGGTTTGATAGATGCTAAAGTCAAAAGAAATAGCTAACTTACTCATTCAGACTACTGTCAAAGGTGTCCGTAGTTTTCCCTTGGCACGTTCCTCGGTTTTTACACCGACGATCATTCAGGACTTCTCAAAAATTGCCCGTTTCCTTATGACTCTGTTTGCTTGAAAAAAGAGACTCCATTTTTCTTCTCTGAAGAGTGTATCGCAAGCCTTTAATACAACTCAAAAGGAAATTGATGTACGGCTGCGATTTAATTGCTCCGACTGGGATTGCCTTGGAACTAATGTGTGATGCTAGCGACTTCGCAATTGGTGGCACTAATGAGTCCATCGGGCAAAGAAAAAACAAAGCATTTTTAAAATATTCACTATGCTTATGCAAGACTATGAACGAGGCTCAAAAACTCATTTACACTACGACCGCACAAAGGATATTACTTGCCGTAGTGTATGCCTTTGAGAAATTACGTTCATATCTTGTTATGTCCAAAGCCATAGTGTTATTACTGACCATTCTGCCACTCAAGTATCTTTTTGCCAAGAAGGACGCTAAGCAAGACTTATGCGGGGCTCTTTGCTCCAAGAATTTGTATTGAAATTTGAGACAAAAAGGCAGCAGAAATCTTTGATGCAGATAATCTTTCAAGACTGGGAAATCCTCACAAGTTATCGTTCGTGAACAAGGAAATAAATGAAGCATTTCCTCTCGAAACCCTTGGAATCTATTGCTCTTAATGATGATAGTACCCCATGGTTTGCAGATTTCGCAAATTACCTTGCGGGAAGTTTATTGTCAAGGAATGTAGTTCCCATCAGAATGAATAAATTCTTCAAAGATGTTAAACATTACTTCTGGGAGTCCCACTTTCTATTTAAAACTGTGCTGACAATGTGATCAGACGTTGTGTTTCGGGGTGGGCCAAGAAGCTTTTAGACATTCTCCAAGCAGCCACAGTGGACCACTGGGGGACACTATGGTGCAATTACACAGAAGAAAAAGTCTTCGATTCAGAGATTCTCATTGGCCCACCATCTACAAGGATGCCCTACGACTTATGTCCCGTTGTGACATTTGTCAACGTCAAGGAAAAATTACGCAACGTGATGAGATGCCACAAAACTCCATCCAAGTTTGCGAAATCTTTGACATCTGGGGCATTGATTTTATGGGGTCGTTCCCGTCTTCAAGAGGGAACAAGTACATACTCGTGGCTGTTGACTACTTGTCAAAATGGGTTGAAGCAAAAGCGCTCCCCACCAATGATGCCCGAGTTGTTTGCAAATTTTTGAAAACTCTATTTTCTCGATTTGGTGCCCCCCGAGCTATCATAAGTGATCGCGGAACACACTTTTGCAATGACCAGTTTACAAAGGTCATGCCTTAGTACGGTGTCACTCATCGTCTCTCCACCGCGTATCACCCACAAAACAACGTGGGCAAGTTGAGGTGTAAAATCATGGTTTATAAGCGTATTCTTGAAAGGACCGTGGGGAAAATCGTGTGCCCTCTGGTCGGACAAGCTAGATGAGCTCTCTTGGGCCTTTAGCACAGCTTACAAAACAACCATCGGGTTGCAATCCGTAATAAGCTTGTGTCTGGAAAGGCATGTCATTCCTACGATCGGAGTCTAGAGCACAAAAGCCTACTAGGGCCCTCAAGCATACAAATTTGATGTTCAAACTGTGGGTGATCACAACGGAAAGTCACTGAATGAACCTAATAAACTTCGTAGTTCACAGCCTACGAACATCGCTTTGATATATAAAGAGAAAACCAAGATGATACTGATGCTAAGATCAAAAACCGCGTTTTCAACGTTGGTGGTGATCGTTTGTTCTCTTTTCAACTTATAGACTAGAGTTTGCTCGGGCCAAATTGAAATCCCGTTGGAGTGGACCATTTCACTGTACCCAAGTTTTTCCTTTATGGGAACCGTCGAGTTATCTAGTAACTCCAGCACCAACTTTAAAGTGACATGGTCATCGTTATAAAACACTATTTGGAGGGGACATACAACCGAGGTTGTCCCGGGATTCTGACATTCCCATGGACCAATAAATTCAGGGGGGAACGGAGTTCAAGCTTCGGGACCTAGAACAAGAGCTTCGTGGGAGGCCACACACCATGCTGAATCATGTAGTAGTAATAAATAAGTGTTTCTGTGTGAAAAGGCTTACCTCTTCCATTACCCGTGTTTTGTCCATGTTTCGTGTGCTTTGTGTTGTATGTCCAGGATTTCCCGGATTGTGAAGACTCTCGTTGCTCGCGTATCTACAAGACGTTTCACATCTCAGCTTTCATTTTGGGAATCGTATCCACAATTAACTCGACTAAACGTTTTATCTTTTGGCACACTATCATAAACGGCCTTAGCACTTTACAGTAGGAACCCCTTTGAAACATCTGAGGACGATGTTTAGTTCCTAGTATGGGGGGGGGGAAATCCTTCGATTTGATTTCTTGGCCTGCAGTACGTTGTTATCACGCATCCCGTTTTTACCACCAAAGTTTTGCAAAAATACCAAAAAAAAAATTGAAAATTTTCAAAAAATTTTCAGAAATAAATAATGTGTCTTTTGACACAGTTTTGACTCTCTAATGGGTAGATGAAATAATTTTTGATCGACTCGGGCGTGTTGAGTACCTAGCTAGTTCCTCAACATATGCTTCGTAGGTAAGCTTTCACGAATTCGGTTGCTTCGAATTTTAATAAGGTGAAGAACAAGAAGTGATAGAGTTAAATATAAGTTTATGTGCTGAACAAAAACTTATATGAGTAACTTGTGGATTTTTCTCCCATTAGCTTCTAACCCACCTAATCATACGTGCTCAATTCAATTCAACTAAGTCAATCAATGTTTTTAGAAAAAGCTTCAAATTTGTAACTTGATTCTTTAAGCGAGATTTTTTAGTTCTTATAATTCAAAAATAAGTTAAAATGCAAAGAAGCATGATGAAGTCATGAATGCCAAAAAATGACATGAATATTGGAATTTTGCCATTGAAGTACATTGAGTATATGGAAACAAAGTAAAAGATGTGCTCGTGATATCCCACTTCCGCTAACCACGAGGTGGGGGTTAAACTAAGACATCTTTGCTTTAGGGATTTGGTGTGTTGTGATATCTCCACCAGAAGCGAGGTCTAGGGTGAGGGTTCAACTAAGACACAATCCTTAGCCATATTAAGGAAGAAGTTGTTGATTGTGATTTCCCCCTACGCTAGCGCGGGGTGGGTTTTCAACTAAGAACAACGGTCGTTGGTTGTGATATCCTATAGGGCGAGGGCCTGGGTAGTAGGTGTTCAAACTAAGAACGCTTCCTAGCTTTAAGAACTTATGAGTTGACAAAAGATGCCATCTAACGAATCACCACACTCGCAACAACACTTTTGGTCGATTAGTGGAGATTTTTGTGAGGAATTGACACTGGGGTCTTGTTTGACAACGAATGGCTCTCGAGGAGCATTAACAACGTTGGAATTGTCATTGGATGACTTGGAAGTATTTTGAAACTTTTGAAAAGCTTTCTCCAATATCTTTCGTGTCAGGTCACATTCTAGACAATTAAGACCATGCAACAGGTCTCCACAATCGAAACAAATTCTTTCAATCTTAATGTGTTGTTGAGACGATTCGGGCATTGGAACAAGAATCTTGTTTTTGAGTTTCTCTTTTGAACAACAAAAGGCTGAAGTGTGCAAATTTCCACAAGCCGAACATGCTTTAATCGCTTTAAGGCGACAATCGAATGATGTCATAAGAATTAAATAGATAGAGGGATAAGGAAAGAATTAACTGATACGAAGAAAAAGAAGATTATTTTTGGTTTTTTCGAATTTATTAACAACATATTTCACAATTGGACAAAATCAGATAGACAACTTAAACCTGATAATCAATCTTACTTCACGGTAGCTCTCAGAATGAAAAACGCACAGGTGAGCGGAGGAGTAGGAATAGCGCGAAGCTTATTTCTCCTTTCGGGTCGTAGTTCCTAGGAACAACCCTCCTTATACCCACTTTATAGTTTGTCAATCAGAATGAGGTGAGCCGTATATCGTAAGTGACACAGAAGGCAAGTTTTAAATCTTTTGTTCGAGTTGGGAACTCAATAGTTCACCGGAACTTATTATGATAATACCTCAGTTGAGAATATTATATTTTGGTATTTTACCAATTAGTGATTTTTAATTTTTATGGACAATTTTTTTTTATTTTTGATTTTTTTGGTTTTTTAATTTTTATATGATATGTACTAATAAAAAGAAAAGAAAAATATTTTTGTGTTTTTTAATATGATATATTAACAATAGGACAAGTTCAGATCAAAGTCGGATAACAATCGTAGCAAATGCCTCCCCGGCAACGGCGCCAAAAATTGATTCGTCTTTTAGTACACACTTATATAGCAACCCTATTACAGATCCTAACCGAATGCCCTTGACCAAGGCAAAAGGTCAAATTAGATTAAAAATCAATTCCTTTTATCCAAAGGAAAATCAATTTAAAACTACCCGGGTCGTTGTCCCCGTTGAGGCGTGAATGGAAGATCGAAGACGTTTGATTTGGATTGGATATTGCTTTTACAATTGTTAAACAAATGAAAACTTAAATCTACGGGAAGCATAAACAAGGAAATAGATGACCTACACTACGGGAAGCATAAGTAATTATTGGGAAATCCTAAAATACAATTTATACTAAAAACGGGAAACAGAAATAGGTATCGGGAAACCCTAATATTAAAGATTAAGAAAAATAAATGCAAATTAAATTAAAAAATTAAAATTAAAATTCTAATTAACTTAATTTGAAAAATAAAAAAACTAGAATTAAAACGGAGGTCGTTTGAATGTAAAACGAAAAGAAACGGTAAAACGCACCGGGTAAAACGGGTCTAAAACTAAAAATTATGAAAAATTAGACCTATACTAAATATTATATTATCCTACATACTAAATACAAAAGAAAAATTTTATAAAAAAGAAAAATATTTTTGTTAATTTCTGATTTTTTATGAATTTTTAAAGATTTATAACTAATTAAAACTAAGAAAATAGAAAAAGACAAAAAATAAAAGTTATAAAAATTCTGAAAAAATAAAACTAAATAAAGAAAAATCTAACAATTCTAAAAATATAAAAATGCCCAAAAGTTACTGTTTAAATAAAAAGTAATTAAACTAATTAATTTTAAACCTAATTTAATTAATTAAATTAAATTAAACTAACAAAAGTTAACTGCTGTTAAAACAAAAGGACTAACAGGGAAGGGACATAAGGACTAACGGGGCAATAGGGTAGTTAACCACAGGGACTAACAATACTAACTATAAAATAGAAAATTACACAATTGGTCCCTGCACACCAACCCGATTACAAAAAGGGTCCAAAGTGCTTATTATCAAAAAGCTATAAAAGCAAACTTGTTAAAGGGCTTAAGGGGAACAATTTTCATAATAAGCACTTAGTCTCAATCTCACTAAATAAGCCAGAAATTTAAGCTTTTGGTGCTGCAGAAGCTAAATAAGCTTATGGCTTATTTTTCTTGGCTTTTATGGGGCTTAAGGCTACTAAATAAGCTAAAATTAAAGGGGACAGATAAATAGGGCTGAGGGATACCTAAATAAGCTATAGATTCCTAAAATAAGCCCTAAAATAAGCTGGAAATCAATAAGCTTAGTGTGACAGATTTATATAAAGGGCAGAAAAATACCTACTTTGAGCCTAATTTAAGCTAATCTAATAAGCAATCTAAATTAAATAAGCTGCTAAACCTACTAGAACTACCTACAAGCTATAAGGAAAAACACTAAGAACCTAGGGCTTAGTTTTCAATAAGCTAGAAAAATTGAGCTAAAGCCTGGTGCTCAGCACCAGGGGAGGTCAACAGTAAGCTTAAGGGTACTTTTGGGCTTATGAAAATAAGCTCTTAAGAGCTTTTTACCTAAAACCAACCACAAACAGATTAAAAGGGGTGGTCAATGAGCTTATTTCCAAACTATGAGAGCTTAGGGCCTAATTAAAACTGCTGATAATGGGGCTTAAAAATGGCTGATTTCAAAAATCATGCATACATACACACTTGGCTATATTTGGTATATCAAAATGACAGGACAAAGGGTTGGGTAAAATGGCTAAAAACAACAACAACAAGCACAACAACAGTGTGCTTAAGCTGCATAAGCAGCTGGAGCACTTAAGCTCAATTTGGCTTATTGAAATTTTAACAGATTATAGAGGGCACTTAAAAACTTATTTTCAAACTAAAAGTGGTAATTAAAGTAGCTTAATAAACCCTACACACTCAGCCAAAGTTGGCTGAGTGGTTACAACCCATGCCAATTCCCATTTGACCCATTTTAAGACTAAACCAAACACCCCCTTATTTTATAAAAAAAGCTTTTTAACTGGTTTTTAGGTAAATTAAGCTGAGAAAGGGTGTTTATAAGGGATACTTAATAACTTTAACACATTCTTAAACAATTTAAACAGGATTTAAACAGCTTAAATCATACTTGAAATTTCGACAATAGCAATTTTCTCAAAAACTCTTAACTTCTATTAAAACTGCAAGTATTACAACAAAAACTTAAAAAATAACTGAGTACAACAATTTTAAAACAAACTTAATTAAAATTTTAGCTAAGAAAGTAAAAAACGGGATGATTTTTTCTTGGCTTGTTCTCTTTCCTTTTATACAAGTCCAAAGGCTTCTCTAGGTCTTGGGATAAGCTGGTTGTGAGTGTGCAATGTATCCAAGGTAATCCTAGCCCTCCATTTGCCTTGCATCATTCTCAGCCATGGATGGGGTGCTTCGGGTTGAGTGATTTCCAAGTGGGAAGGGTTAAAATAAGCATAATAACCACGAACACCATGAAAATAAGCAACCCACAAACACGAATTCCCCCTAGGCTCTGGTACCACTTGTTACCCATGAAGATTCAATCCTAAAACTCACAATCTGGAGGTCAGGGAGGATAGAAATGAAAGTAAGCCATATTATTCGAGATAGAAAGGAAAGAGTATGTGTGTTTTCTAGAGAGAGAAACAGCACACACTTATGAACAAATGATTATCCTCTACCCCTCCATGGAAGTATGGAGGGGATATATATAGCCCGAGATATGATCTACTTACTACACTTGACATTTCTAGTCCTTACGTGTCCGGCTAATGTAAACTAATGTAATATCGTATAAGTCAACATATTTTAAGGCTAACACTTTGAGTACCAGAGACCCATGTTAATGGTTCCCTTTAGGTATCGAAAGATCTGTTTAACCGCATTTAAGTGCTTTTCGGTAGGCTTTGCCTGATACCGGACATATAAGCTGACTGCATAAACAAGGTATGATCTACTCGATATCAGATACATGAGGGATCCAATCATGCCACGGTAAAGTGTAGCATCAACTGGTTTCCCCTGTAGATCTTCATCTAGTTTACTTTTTTCTACCATAGGTGTGTCTACAGAATCACTAGTGAGCATACCATATTTTTTAACAATTTCAGAAGCATATTGAGATTGGTTTATAAAGATGCCTCTGTGACTTTGAGAGATTTGTAATCCTAAAAAGAATGAAATCTTCCCCATCATTGACATCTTGAACTTAGTGGTCATCTGATTAGCAAACTCATTACACGTGGCAATATTATTGGATGCAAATATTATATCATCAACATAAATTTGTACCAGTAATAAGTCATCCCCATCCTGCTGTGTGAAGAGTGTTGGATCAACTACACCTTTAGAGAAATGTTGTGAAACGAGGAAACTTGACTGCATGTCGTACCATGCAAGTGGTGCTTGTTTGAGACCATAGAGAGCCTTTTTAAGCTAGTACACATGTGATGGTTTTTCCTGATCAACAAATCCTTCTGGTTGAGAAACGTAGACCTCTTCTTTAAGCTCACCATTTAAGAATGCTATTTTGACGTCCATTTGAAAGATCATCATATTCTTGTTGCCAGCATTTGCTACGAATATACGGATGACCTCTATTCTAGTAACCGGTGTAAAAGATTCCTCGAAATCGATTCCCTCTTCTTGCCTGAACCCTTGAGCAACTAGTCTTGCCTTATTCATTAGTACCCCGCCAAATTCGTCAGTCTTGACCTTATAAATCCATTTTAGTTTGATCAATAACACTTTATCTGGACACAGCACCAATTCCCAAACTTCAAGTCTTTCAAATTCATGAATTTCTTCTTGCATTGCATCGATCCATAACGGTTAGGTCATTACTTGTTTGAAGTTCTTCGGTTCTATAAAAGTTAGGAAGGCATCAAAATAACACCTCCTGGCGTCAGTTTGGAGTGCTTTCTCGTAGAGACAGAGCGAGAAGGATCGCTGATCATGTTTGCTATAGGATGATCCTTAGTCCATTTACCAAGGTGTTCAAATGCAGTGTGGGTTTGTCTCACATTCAATGATGACCCTTGAGAAGTTGATTCTTCATGAGGAGATTCATTAAGTGGATCACCACGAAAGATTGGTGTTTTTGGTGATTCGTCAAAACCTTGAGAAATGTTAGGAGATTGTTATTGTTCTTGTGTTGATAGAATACTTATTGATGAAGCATCCTGGTCAATGGAAGTTAACACAGAAGAATCGGCTAAAACCACAGCTTTTAGAGCAGCAGCTTCTTGAACTGGATAAACAACAATTGATGGAGGAGTGAAGTATTCATCGAACATAGGTTGAAACAAGCGATCCTAATTATCTCTTAGTATTGGAATACAAGGTTGTTGAGGAATATGGTTTGGAACGAGTCCTGAACTGGATGTTGCAGGAGTCATAGAATGAAGCCCGGGTCCTGAACTTAATTGTTCAGAAGCCATAGCTGTCAGCTCATCGAATGTCACATGAATTGTTTCTATAATTTTCCAGGTTCTTTTGTTGTAGATTCTGAATGCTTTCTTTGCGGGGGCGTAACCAACAAAAATACCAATGTCAGCTTTTGCATCTAATTTACCCAGGTCGTCATTGTCATTGGTAGGATAACAGAGTGCACCAAAGACATGAAAGAATAATAAATCCGGTTTCTTATCTTGCATAAGCTCATATGGAGTTTTGTTGTATCGA
>BQNB010069205.1:6270-33575 GCA_026074375.1 Tanacetum coccineum | reverse complement strand
CTCGGGCGTCATTAGTGAGGAGCGCTTTTGCTTCAACCCATTTTGACAAATAATCGACGGCCACGAGTATATACTTGTTCCCTCGTGAAGACGGGAACGGTCCCATAAAATCGATGCCCCACACATCAAAGATCTCACAAACTTGGATTGCATTGTGTGGCATTTCATCCCTTTGTGAGATTTTTCCTTGACGTTGACAAACGTCACACCGTGTGACCAAGTCATGGGCATCTCGGTAAATAGTCAGCCAATAAAATCCCGAATCAAAGACTTTTTTAGCGGTGTAGTTGGCACCATGATGTCCCCCGGTAGGTCCATTATGGCAAGCCATGAGGATATCATGGGATTCTTGGCCAAAAGCATACCGCCGAATCACTTGATCTGCACAAATCTTGAACAAATAGGGGTCGTCCCAAAAATAATGCTTAACGTCTTTGAAAATTTTCTTCTTTTGTTGGGACGACAGCCCTTTCACAACAAAATTCCCCGCATGGTAATTTGCAAAGTCGGCAAACCATCGGGTACTATCATCACCACGAAAAGTCACCATACCAAGTGTCTCGAGAGGAAATGTTTCATTTATTTCCTTGTTCTGGAGCTCACTTTGATGAGGACCCTCTAATCGGGAAAGATGGTCGGCGACAAGGTTCTCGGCTCCTTTTTTTATCACGGATCGTGAAATTAAATTCTTGGAGCAAGAGAACCCAACGAAGCAATCTCGGTTTAGCAACTTGTTTAGCGAGAAGATACTTAAGAGCCGAGTGGTCCGAATATACTATGCTTTTTGACAAGACAAGATATGGCCAGAATTTCTCGAAAGCATACACTATGGCTAAAAGCTCTTTTTCCGTAGTAGTATAATGAGCTTGAGCGTCGGTCATAGTCTTGCTTGCATAGTGTATCGGTTGAAAATGTTTGGTCTTACGTTGCCCCAAGACTGCACCTACCGCAAAATCACTAGCATCACACATAATCTCAAACGGTAGGTCCCAATCGGGGGCAACTAAAATTGATGCTTCGGTAAATTTCTTCTTAAGGGCATTAAATGCCTCTACATATTCCTTGGAAAATACAAATGGGGTTTCTTTATCTAGAAGGTGGGTCATTGGTCGGGAGATTTTTGAGAAGTCTTGAATAAACCTACGGTAAAATCCGGCATGTCCTAAAAAACTTCTAACTCCTTTGATGGTTGTGGGATGAGGTAGTTTTGCTATTACATCAACTTTGGCTTTATCGACCTTAATCCCGGACTTAGAAATTTTATGGCCGAGGACGATGCCCTCTTTGACCATAAAATGGCACTTCTCCCAATTTAGAACAAGATTGGTGTCTTCGCACCTTTTGGGCATTTTGTCTAAATAGGAGAGGCATGAAGAGAAGGAATCCCTGAAGACCGAGAAATCGTCCATGAAGACCTCCATTGTTTCCTCGATCATGTCGTGGAAAATGGCCATCATGCACCTTTGGAACGTGCTCGGAGCATTACATAAGCCAAAAGGCATGCGTCGGTAGGCAAAAGTTCCGTAGGGGCAAGTGAAGGTGGTCTTCTCTTGGTCCTTCGGGTCAATTGGTATTTGAAAGTAACCCGAGAAACCATCTAGAAAACAATAGTATTTGTTTCCCGTGAGTCTCTCAAGCATTTGGTCCATAAACGGTAATGGAAAATGATCTTTACGGGTGGCATCATTTAACTTTTGGTAGTCAATGCATACACGCAATCACGTAATCAATCGAGTAGGTATCAATTCATTGTCATCATTTTCAATCATGTTTATACCACCTTTCTTGGGCACACAATGGACGGGGCTAACCCACGGGCTATCGAATATGGGATAAATCAATCCGGCTTCGTTCGATAACTTTCTTTCGTTGGATAACCTTGTGAATTGTTGGGTTAAACCCTGCTTTGATGTTGCAGCCGCGGTTAACATTAATCTTCCATCAAACTCTATCTTACAAAACTTTAGATCTAATCCCTAAATATCCGACATCTTCCAACTATGCCATACTTATGTGATCAAAGATCCTTAAGAAGAGCGGTCTTGTCCTCATCAATTAATTCTTTAGCGATTATGATGGTAATATTTATCGTACCACTCCAAAACGCATCTCAAGATGAGTGAGGTTAAGTCTTTAAGCTCAAGCACGGGGAGTTCATACCACTTAGAAGTTCAACGGACTTAAGTTCATCAAATTTTTGTTCTTTCCAGAGGAGTTGTAGAAGTTTGTGTTCAGAATTAAGCAATCTTTCAAGTGTGAGAAGGTCCTCTTTTTGGATTGAAGTCGGCATCAACAATTCTTGTTGGAATTTGATATAGCTAGTAAGACAAGCTTTGATTTCTTCCAAAATGAAGTCACCTCCCTCAAAAAGAGTGAGAGATGTGGGAGAAGTAGAAAGGATTTGTTCCAAAGTTAGGGTGGGATTGCCACTCTTGGAAATGTTTGAAAATCCAAGTACTTCTTGAGCAAACTCCTCACAAGCTACATCAATAACATCGAATCGGTTAACCGATTCAATAGTATTGTAGGAGAATGTCTTAGTATCACCAACTTTGAATGTTAATGGATTGTCAACATGTAGTAAGGGTCATTTGTTCAATCATGAAACATCAATCAAAAGCTCGAGCCGCGTCAAGAAAGGTTCTCCCGAGAATCGAAAAGGAACCCGAGGATCGGATAATATAAATAACGACAATGAAGTCGGCCCAGAAAGAGAAATATTTCCAACTTCACGAAACGATCCACCGTGATGCCGGTAAGTGGAGTAGAATACATTCGGACTCCGGCAAGTTTTCAAGTATCATTCGGGTCTTGGTTAAATCCGGGAGATTTAGCTTTTCCCATACAGAAAGAGGCATTAGGTTGATACTTGCATCGAGATCGGCCAAGGCTAAGCATTCATCCATCTCCAGAAAATCACACGGTATGAGAAATCTACTAGCGTCTCCAAGTTTTTCGGGAAACTTCTTAAGGATAACCGCCGAGCAATTCTCATTCACCGGTGTTTTAATTAAGTCAATTATCTTATCTTTGTTATTGAGAACCTTTCTAAACATTGGTGCAAATTTGGGCATGTGTAGGAGAGCATCCGCGAAGCTTAGCTCGAAGTGGATATTCCTAAACATTTCCACAAATTTCAAAGTTAAAAGATTGTCTTTTTCACGGAGCTTCTCCTTGTTAATCCTTGAAGGATAAGGTATGGTCGGTTTAGTCTTTGGAGCAACAACGGGCTCATCAATTTAGGTTTGGACCTCCAAAGGTTGGATGTTTTCGGTTCTTGGGTGCACCGTATCCTTTGTCACCTCGGGTTCTTGTTCCACCACCTTAGGAAGAGAAGAAGGCGAAGGAGAAACTTTAGGCCCATCATAAGAAACTCTACTTCGGGTGGTGATGGCTTTCATATCACCTCTCGGGTAAGCAACGGTGTCACTAGGAAGAGAACCCAAACCCGAAGTAGAAGCGGAATTGGTATTCATGAATTTGGTAAGCATCTCCGTTAAATTTGTCAGTTGGTTTTGCATGTTTTGGTTTTGGTCTTGCATGTTTTTCATAACCGCATCATTGGCTTTGATGTAGTTTTGAGAGTCATCCTTTGACACGCCTTGTGTTTGAGGAGCCGGAGCTTGGTAAGCTGGGGGTTGATAAATAGACTTTGGTTGTAATTATTCCCTCGGTTTTGATTGTTACGATTTTGATTATTTCTTTGATTGTTTTGAACGGGAGGAAAATCGGGAGGTCGAATTTGATTTGCAACCATCGAAGGACGGTAACCGGTATTTCCTTGGTTGTAGTTAACCGCGGCGGCTTGTGAAACGTATTCTTGAATATTGTCACGATAAACCTTTGCCCATCGATGGGTATGGACAATTTAACTGTAGAATGAGCACCACCGCAAGTCAAAACAACTTTCCTCGACCGCTTTTACAGTAGCGTGAGCTTGGGGATTGTTTTTCTCTTATCAAAGCAAGGCTCTGACCATTATCTTTTAAGTTCGGCAACATCGGGTGAAACACCGGGGGTAGAAGAGCTCGTATCCACTTTGGCAACAATTGCTTTGCTTCGTGAATAACGAACTTTGGATTTGCTCTCAATGATGGCTAAGTAATCATAAGGCATTTTGTCTAAAAAATTACCACCCACGGCGGAATTCAATGAATCTTGATCATTAGAGTTCAAAGCATTGTAGAAAGTATCGAGTTGATGTAATTCTGAGAAACCATGATGTGGGCATGCTCGAAGGAGATCCTTGAATCGGTCCCATGCCTCACTAAAAGATTCATCAAAATGTTGTCGGAAATTGGTGATTTCATTTCGAAGGTTGGTTGTTTTGGAGGGAGGGAAGAATTGGTTGATAAATTTTGAAACAAGATCATCCCAAGTAAAAATCGATCGAGGGGGTTCTTTTTAGAGCCAAATCCGGGCGGCCCCCTCGAGGGAAAATGGAAAAAGCATAAGCTTAATCGACGTATTCGGAACGTTTGGGAACTTCAACGTAGAAGTGATCTTTTTGAAATATCGAATGTGAGCATGAGGATCTTCTTTATCAAGTCCTCAAAATGGTTTATTTTGCACAAGAGTGAGCAAACCATGTTTAAGCTCAAAGTTGTCCGCGGTGATCACGAGAACAACGATTTCATCCTCGTAACCCTCGGTGGGTGCTTGGAGAAATTGCGCCATAGTACGTTGATCGGCCATCGTAACTATGGGAGGAGCTTGATTTTCAAGAAGTTCTTCAAGATTAAAAGGTTCAATATTCGGTGGGACTTGTTGTTGAGGACGGTTACGGGTTTGAGAACGAGTCTCATTCTCTACTAATGAATAAAACACCATTATTTTTGGTAATACGAAAGTTAAACGTCCATGGTATCTCTTTCAATTACGCACAGAGAGCTGAAGTACTTAGCAACTGGAAACAACCGAAGCAATTTAAAAGCGTTCTTCCTTTTTGGGCGATGATCCTTGGATCAAGCCCTCCTTATACCCCCTTATAGTTTGTAATTCAAAGGTGAGACGATTATAACGATTAACAACACGATTTGTTTTGTCGGTTTTTCAATTTTTTTGGTATTGCAAATACTTTAGGTAAAGTATTTATAATGATTTTTGTGTTTTTATATAATGAAAAAGAAAATCAAGAAAATAAAATATCTTTGTATTAATTTTTTTTGTATTTTATATATTCACAAAATAAGCAATAAACTTTACGGAGAAGGTTCTTCAAACACTAGTCTTCAAACGTACACAATATTCGTTTCACACCCTCCCCGACAGCGGCGCCAAAAATTGACTTGTTGCTTTTACTATATATATATATATATATAATATATAATAAATATATAATATAAATATATATAAGGATAATCTCAAGAAATCAATGATAAGAATTCCGTACGGCTTTTAGAAAGGATAATCACTTTTGACCAAAGCAAAAATCCTAAAAACATTCCTGGGTCGTGTCCCGACGAGGTTTGAATGGAAAATCAAGGTAAGGTTTGTTAAACAATGCTTGAATAATCACAAATTGGATTAGGTTTTCTATTTCTACTAATAATATGCTAAAATAAACAAAGGCAAACTAAAACGGAAGCAATTAAGGCTAAAACACTAAAAACGATCACGGGATTCAAATCCCGTTCTTTAAAAAACTAAATTCTATAAATTTAACCCTAGAAATGCAAATTTAATTTTTATAAATCCTAAATGATAAAAGAAAATTTTAAAAAAAGAATTATATTTTTTTGACTTTTATATTTTTTATTATGAATTAAAAACTGATTTAATCTAAAAAATTAATAAAAAATACTAAACGAATTTGGAAATTATGAAAAGTGCTTTAAGCTATTCTTAACCTAAGAAAAAAAATGGCTCGACCAGCTTATTTCAATAAGCTGGTAATAAGCCCAAAAGGGTTGTTGAGCTAAAAAGCTAAAAAAAAGGGTAAATGATTAATTTGTGCAAGATAAAACGGAAAAGACCCAATGGCGTTGTTGGTTGTGTGTGTTGTGTTAAATATGTTGGTTGAGGTGAGGTTGAGGTCAGGGGTTCGAGCCTTGCTCACCCCTGATTTTCCTCAACTCCTAACATATTTTTTTTGCAAAATTTTTTAAACAACTTTTTAGATAAGCTAAAAATAAGGACTTTTTGTAAAAGCAACTTTTCTAAAAAGCACAAATAAGCACAAAAATAAGCTAAAAAGGTGACAGAATGCTATTTAAACTAATTTAGAAAAGAGCTAAACTGTTGGCCTTTTTTAGACACAATAAGCTAATGGCAAAGCAAATAAGCTAACAACTAACAATAAGCTATACCTAATAAGCACTTATGAACAAAATTAAGCAAAGAAAAATAAGCTAAACTAAGCTTAAAGGACAGAATTTCCTAAGAGGCTTTTAAACTTAGATTCTAAACCACAAATGCTCATGAGCTTAAATAAGCTCTAATCCTAAGTCAAATAAGCTACAAGGGCTTAAAATTAACCTAATAAGCAAAACTAAACCTAAATAAAACAAATCCAAATAGCCAATAAGCTCAGATAAGCAAATAAGCTATTTGGCCAAAACTGATGACCAAACAGCCTAAGGGGCCACTTTCTAGCTTATTTTTAAGCTAGAAAATGGATCCTTATGGCTTAGTGGCTTATACCACTAAAAAGCTTATGCAATAAGCGACACTAATCCACAAAGAAAAAGAATTTTGAAATTCATTTGAGCCATTAAAAAGCTTGATGAAAAAGGCAGTTTACACTAAGTTCTACTCTTTTTGGTTTTTCTTAAAAGAGAAATTGGCTTTTGCAGCCTTATAAATAAGCTAGTAAAATAAGTTTAAAATCTAAAATAAGCTAAAACATATAAAGATTGACAACTAATGAGCTTATGCTCTTAAATTCAGACTCTAAAAACAACTTTAACTTATCTAAAATTGTGATTTAAAAAGGACTTTGAAAAAGAAAGTTATGAACTTGAAAGCTTGACATATTTATGACTAAACGAAATTGGACAAATGCAAACTTATAACAACCAATTTCTACTGAATTTTAGACTTTAAAAGAACACTAACCAAGACCTTAAGACAACTTTTGAGTAAAGATCAAGTGAAAACAGTTTGAACAAATCCTAATTCCACATATTTGAAGAACATGTACACAAAATCTTAAACTTGATTTTAAACTTTAAAAATTTTTGACCACTGATTAAAAAGGCTTATTTGAAGCTTGTTAAAGTTTGCAATGTGACCCAAAATAGTTTTGAACTATTTTTGACCCACTTTGGCTACTGACCCAAACACCCCTTTAAACATGATTTTTGCATTTTGAGCTTGATAACTTAAGATTTAGCACTAAAACCTCAAAGACCATATAATTTTTAGCTTAATACAAACCTAATGAACATCTTTTAACAACTAAATAAGCCAGAATAACAAGATTGACAACTATGCTACTTTATAAGCTATTTAAGACAGATTTTAAGAAAAACTTGAACAAATAAATTTTAAACTACAACCTAAGTATTTTAAGAACTAAACATCTATAATAAGCTATAATAAGCAGATACAAACAAGCAATAAGCACAATAAGCCAGAAATAAGCAGATTTAACTTTTTAAGCTAAAAATGACTTTTAAGAACTTACAAAGGTCCA
This sequence comes from Tanacetum coccineum, assembly GCA_026074375.1. Classification (NCBI taxonomy): domain Eukaryota; kingdom Viridiplantae; phylum Streptophyta; class Magnoliopsida; order Asterales; family Asteraceae; genus Tanacetum; species Tanacetum coccineum. The sequence continues at coordinate 25,939 of BQNB010069205.1, read as the reverse complement.
GAGCTTTTATGAATAATTCAAGCACTCAAATCAGCTTATAACCAACCTATAGCTTATACACATAAGCACTAAACCCATGGCCATCCATTATACACCATGCTCCAAGTGAAATTTTGATAGATTCTTTTATTTTTTTTAGTGAAATATCTTCAAAATCTCACAAACTATGGTAAAAGCTTGTAAGATCCAAGAAACAGCTTAAGTAACAAGGAACACAACTTTTGAGAGCTTATAAAACAGTTTTATTACATAAAATGCTTCAATCTTAAAAACAGAATTTAACTTAAAACTTAAAAATTTTCATTAAACTTAAAAGAGTACAAGAAGACTTTGAAAATAAGCTAAACTATTAATACAATAAGCTGAAAAACTACTAAACTAGATATGCCCAAAGGCTTACAAAGTGCCCTATTTATATAAGAAAATTCAAAGTCTTGGGTCTTCAATGTGCTAGTTATGTGAATGAAATAGCAGGTGTGCTAGTTGTGTATGTGAAGTCAGAAACTCATCAAAGCCCTTCATTTTGAGTGCTCACCAAGTCCCATCAATCATAGCTTCTAATACATATCTTTGTCTTCATTCCTTGACGAATGGTGTTGTTTAGGATTGCCAAGGTGAAATTGTTGTTTTATGAAGTGGGGTTGAGGTGGGAGAGGGATGTTTTTGTCTGGGGGTGCAGTGGTCGAGGGAAAGAGATGATGAATATGTAGGGATTTTGGCGGGAAAAGGTTTTTAGGGGTGAAAAGAAATTTAAACGGCTTTTAGCCCTGTTTTTTTTGTTTTATGTTTGCACCGTTAGTCCTTTTGGACTAAGAATGTTAGTCCTTTAGGACTAACGGTGTAAGGGGGTTAATGGTTTTATAGTTGTAGGCTAACGGGCTTATGTTTGGGCCGGTTTATGGGTTTTGGACTTTTAAGGGTTTTTGGACCATAAAACTTATAAGTTTTATAAATGATGTCTTAATGGGCTGACCCAGCCATTAAATGGGTGCGGGTTGGTCCATTTAAGATTTTTTTGTTTTTGGCTTCGTCTTTGACTTTGACTTTTCGGTGTTGACATTGATTTTGACTTTTGCTGACTTTGACTTTTCACGACCTTTCCATTCCCGTGCTCGGTTTTGTCCGTTTTGGCTTAATTATGTCCTTTAGTGAATATCCGTTACCTGCACATCATAATCCACAAAACAAATACACAAATACATTGTATTTTTGTATAATTTTGGTACATTTTAGGCACTTTTTATAATGCAAAAGGTATGTGTAATTAAGCATATTCACATTCAGCAATAAAACCCAAGGCCTAATGAATAGGAAAAGGGAAATTAAAAATTGTTGTAAACAAAATTACGAAAAACAATAGACTATGTCCAAGATATAAGTTGCTAAGAACAACTTTTTTCCGACCGTTTACCAGACAAAGACACAACATTTACAGACTGCCTAGACATGAACAGATAAAAAGAACAAGCAAAGTCGCGTTGCTCATAACGGTCAACTTGCGTCAATCATCCCATACTTTACATACTTTTACAAGACGGACAAATAGACAAGTGGCGATATCTCTCTACCCCATAAGACAATAATCTACATCATTGATTTATAAGACGTATCAAGGAATAATCGATCCTTCATATAATTCCTTCGGTCTAAGCTATTGCGAAACGATTATCTTCAAACTTTCCTTCTCTTTTTTGCAATTTTTCTAGTTTTTTTTGATTTTTTTCACTACACTTTACTACGAAACTTGGTGTAATTTCACCATCTTCATGATCATAATAACTTTGGATAATTCCTTCGGTAATTCTTCATTCTTCGGACGTACCAATAATTGTGTTGGTAGTAAAAATACGTGAGTTTTGACTACTTTATACATTCCTATTTGCAATGTGCAAATTTCTTCCCAACCGTACCAAAGATAGAAAATTGACACACCGAGAAATACATACTTTACACATTAAACACCTAGCAACTGATAAATGGACATAATCTAACAGGGTAGGCTAAGGTGTAAAGGTGTAATGAAACAAATAGTTGGTGTAATTCCTAAAGGATTGGCTCTATTGGTTTTTCTAGGGGTATCTTACTCTTAAGATGAGAGTAAACAAAGGGTTTATACGGGGATTTAACTAACTAATGTAGTTAGTTAATAAACAACATATAAAGGCTTTTTGCGTGTAAACCTAAAATTTTACCAATTTAAACAAGTTACTCCATTTAAATCCATAGTACTCATTATTGTGGTCTCGAATAGATATACCAAGCCAAGTTCTAAAGTCTAAAACATCACCTACACACTCATATTTTTGTGGAATTTGGGTAAACAATTGGAAACGGATAAGGTTAAATCCTCACAATATCTAACAAGGGTTATTGTGTGCGGGTTATGTATCAAGTAATTTTACAAAAGTATGCTTGAAATTTTTTTTAAATTTGAGCATATTTAAGCATTTTTAGTGTGAAAAATCAGACAAGTAACATATCTAATCCCATCCTTATCTGATCCCACTTTATAGTTTAATGTCTTAACTTGTTTAAGATTTAGTTTTATTAATAATCTAACACAACTATAGTAGAAACTGTGTTTGAATGTATTAAAGATTATGCGGAATCTAATCTTTAATATTAAGAAGAATTATTAATAAAACAGTAATTCAATGAACATACAATTCAACAAATAAGCTCCAATATTATTAATGATAATAATATGAATACTCTTAAAGTATTAGGGTTACAAAACCTTGAAGCTATGAATTAATGTCTAGTTTGTGTATTTGGTTTTCTGGTACATCAAACTCTATGCCCTAGGACCTCCTTTTATACACCAAAGAGTCCTAGTCGGCTTACAATACTTTCCTAAGTATCTAAAATCTTTTCTATAAACAACTAATACGTATCATATAAGCAGTACTACTAATACACATAACTTGATATTCACTTAGGCAGTAAGAAACTTCAAGCATATTTTCACTAGCAGCATTAACTTAAGCTGAGCAGTCTTAACTTTGTACTAATAGTAGTAACTACTTAGCATATTTTCTTTGAAGTTCATCAGCAGCACTAATATTCACTAGCAGTACTAACTGTGTACTAGCACTAGTAAACACTTAGCATATTTTATTTGAAGTCTCTGAGGAGTACTAACTCCAATTGAGCAGCATTAATACAAACATGAGCAATAGTAATTCAAACAATATCAAGAAGACTTATAATCCCAACAATCCTCTCCCCCCCCTTAAAACTGATATTCTTCTTAAAATCATCACTTTCTTCATTTAACAGCTTTCAATCCACACCAGAGGAAGCTTCCCAAAACACTTTTTACTTCTTCAGCTGTTTTATGAAAATGAAATATAAGAAGCTGATAAGCCATTTTACTTTCATAATCAATTATAAGCTTCTTTTCAACATCATTAAAAGTGTAGGTAGTGTAAAGAATACTTCTTCTCTACAAACAATAAATTTGTATATGTTTTTGCATCCACAAGGAATGGTACTCACAAGAGTCATAAACAACTTTCCATCCAACACTAAGTTTGTATTCTTGTTGATTCCTCCCACAATACCTAATCTTCTACATGTGGTTTTCAAAATTGTTTTCAAATCACCCCTATAATAACACTCCAAGTCCTTCCACTGGTCTTGTTCGACCTCATAGTTTAGCTTTTATCCAACTTGGTACAAATCTTCCAAATCTGCTGTTAAAACTTTTACAAGCATTTACTAAAGATCAATTTATGTTTGAGACTTTCATCAGCTCTCAATTATTTGATAATAGCTTTTCTTCCTTCTTTATAAAAATTCCAGCCAAACAATACTTGGTATACTTTAACAGCTAAAGGTATAGACATCAAAGTGTTACCTTTCATGCATCTAGAATGAATTTCCAAAAACTGTTTAAGCTCTGCTGTTTCTTGTCATCTTCCACCCTTTCTTCCTTGCATCTCTTGTATAAGCTCTGTTCCTCTGCTCTCTTTTCTGTGCTTCCCAACCAACTCTGTTGTAAAGTATTCAAATGTATTTACCCTTATTGAATGCTCTTCAAACATCTCTTGGATTGAATCAACTCCTTTAACCTTCAAATCTTTGAGCTTGGTATCCTTCATGTTCTTTAGGTAAGTAACAACCATTATCTTTCTCTAGTTGAGCTTTTGGTTGTGTGGTTTGTTTCTTTTCTCTTCTGCTCTTTTAGCTAGCAAAATGCTTACTCCTTTTCTCTAAAGATCAGCTTTTCATCAATAGACAACTCCACTTGTTCGTATGGTGCTTGCAATCTTTTAGCCAATTGATGATCAACATCAATCTTTGCTTGTATATCATCTTATGTATTAATCAAGGCAATTATTGGTTTCTTTTTTTAGCTTCCTCTCTTACAAGTCTTTCTTCTTCATCAAATTCTGCTTGTAATTTTAAAGCAGCTTCTACATCAAGCCTGATTAGATCTTTCTTCTTCATAGGCTTCACAGGTTCTATCAATATTCCTTTACCTTTGTCATGTGATTGTTGTGAAGATAGTTTGTGAAGTTATGTTGTTGTAGATTCACCCAACTCTTGTATAACAACCCCTTTTCTCTTTGGGTTTTGTACTTTTTATTTCTATAAGTGCTCAGATCCAAAGTTATATCATCAGCAGTTGTAATTCTAGCAGTAGTTGTTGTAGATTCACCCAACTCTTGGATAACAACCTCTAATTATGATTGTTTTTGTACGCATAATTGTTTGAAATAAAGAGTTACTCTAACCAGAAAAACCTTTGCCTACCCTTCTCATATTTCTAAAAATCTTTTTACTGTGAGAGAGTGCAATATAAATTCTCTTATGACTTGGCAGCCCATCAAGTTGTTGGTCCAAAAATACTTGTACAAACCTTGAATACATTAACAATTCCGCACAGACAAAATTATCCAAGTATCTAATCCATTACTTATACAAAAATAAATTTTGAAAAGTTAAATTTCTGGTTTGTAGCTAAACAGATAATGGCAGATGCCATAGTACTACTAAACTCATTCCATGCAGTAGTCTTTGGACTTAGACACTATAAAATAGTATGAATTAGAAATTTCCATTGTGGGGAAAAGAATGGTTTATAGAAAGTTAGTTTTTGTGAAATTTTCTCATACCCCATCAATGTAAGTTGTTCAAAAATGGTAGAATTTGGTAAACAATCAACACCTTCCTCATCTGCTAGTTGAAGATCTCTTTCTAACAGATGGTTAAGTAATAATTATCTTCTTGCCATCTACTAGGGCATGTAACTGTACTTCCCCATTGATAGTTTTGACCTTGACAGTAGACCAAATTGTTTAATGCAAGAAATATATATAGTAGGATTGATCGTTAATGCATGCCTTATAGGGTGTGCATTCAAAAAATCCACTATATTTTTTTTTTTGGTTCTTTTATGTTCCAAAAAAAAATAAAAAAACAGAAAAAAAGACCAGAGGAATAACCTAAAAGATAAAACAATATAAAAATCTAAATAAAACTAAAAAATAAAGCCCATCCCTCTCTGTGGGTTTAGGACACAAATGCGACCATATTAGAGTATCGAACAAACTTTAGATCGTCATTTATGTTGGTTTTAATAATGGATGATAAAATTGAGTTAGGGTTTGTAGTTAGAGAGTATTTGAAAGAGTGAAATTGATTAAAGAATCGATTGAAACCCTTAATCGAAGTATTTATGGAAAATACCCTCAACATCATTAACATTTTACCCAGACATAGTAAACGCCAACAGTAGTAAGTTATGCCTAGCGGCATTAACTTTGAGTCACAGCTTTTAATCCAATTCCATTCTAAACAGCTTTTCCATCATCAATTTAACACTTTTCTTTGCTTTTCCTACAAAATGTTAGTCCAAAAACCAAGAAAACACAAGCCATAGCAATTTTCACAATTATCACAATATTAATTATACCTAACAGTATTAAGTATAACTAATACTAGAAACTCAACAGTATTAAGTATAACCAACAGTATTAATTATACTTAATAGCAGAAACTTTTAATGACATGAATAACAGTACTAATTCATACAAAACTCTACAAAAACATAAAGAGATAAAAGACTTTAAAAGATTAACATTCCAATACTAACAAATACAAATTGAAATCTACATAACATCAAAAGATTTTGTAAAGCAAATATGAAACATTCCCCCCCCCCCCCCCCCCCCCCCCCCCCCCCCCCCCCCCCCCCCCCCCCCCCCCCACCCCCCCCCCCCCCCCCCCCCCCCCCCAATTTACAACAACAACCCACCCCCCCCCGCCCCCCACCCCCCCCCCCCCCCCCCCCCCCCCCCCCCCCCCCAACCCAAAAACCTCCACAAAAAAAACAACCCCCCCCCCCCCCCCCCCCCCCCCCCCCCCCCCCCACCCCCCCCCCCCCCCCCCCCCCCCCCCCCCCCCCCCCCTTGTCATATGAGTTTGAACATATTGAATCAATTTCTTTCATATCAATGTTCTAAATAAAATGATTGTCTGATCTCTATATATGCTTTTGTTTTGAATGAAAAACAGGATTTTTAATTATGCAAATAGTCTGTTCTTGTCAATAAAGATTTTGTATGCCATAAAATTATACCATAACTCAAGTGATTATTCTGAATCCAAAGAACTTATCTACAGCAACTTGAAGCATCCACATACCAACTTTTCTTGTGGAAATTTGCAACCACTACTCTGTCTATTTCTTACCAGCCATGATATTAACTACTTATAATGAATTGACAACTCCCAACTGTTGAGACTTCCTACCCAACGCTTAGCTTCAGCAATAATCACTATCATGTAATGCTACCACATTAAAAAGGAGAATCTTTGGAATACCAAATCCTAATTTAGTTGACCTTTAAGTACCTAAAAATCGTTTTCCCACATGAAGATGTGAAACTTTTGATTGACTTAGTATCTAGCACAATCACACATTACAAACTTGATGTCAAGTTCTTGAAGATGTAAGATACAATAATAGAACCAATCAATTGACCTATGCATATGAAACATCCACATAGAAGATACAGTTTATTTCTAAAAAGAATTTGTTGAGATAAACAATTTAATTTTTGTAAGGAAAATATAAATTTTAATAAAATTAATCAAAATAGTAGTTAGTAGTTCATTTATACATTTATTAAATCTTAGTTGTTAATAGAATTAATTTTATGTAACTATCGAATTTAACACTTGTTTACCATCTTCAACCTAAGCAGAGGCTTTGAAGTTCATTGTGTGCTTGCAGTTCTTGTTGCGAACTGAACTTTTGTAAACCAAATTTCATTAAAATTTGATCCAACATATTTAATCTTGACTAATAAATATGCCGTCCATCCTTCTGCTTTACATGTAATCCCGAAGAAGAATGTAAGTCTCCTATAGAACTCATCTAAAATTTTCTCATCGCATCACTTCTCAAATGCAATGCAATAGCTCCTTCCTTTGTTGAACCAAAGATATCAACCACATAAACTTGGACCAGAAAATATCACCTTTGACCTTTAAGATAAGTCTTTCAATTTTCCCTCTTTGAAACCCATTGTCCAACAAATATGTTGACAAGGTTTCAATACCAAAGCTCTAGGAGCCATGATGTAGTCCATAAAGGCTTTTTCAATCCTTGTATACATTATCAGAGAAATCGAGATCTTCAAATCCTGGTGGTTGACATACATACACCTCTTCTTCAATCTTCCAAATAAAAAGTACTTTTTACATCCAATATTGATACATTCCACTCAAAATCTTAAATGAGCAATAAGCTAAAAATATCCTAATTGCTTCATTCAATCTTAGCCCGATGGCAAAAGACCTCATCATAATCAATCCCTTTTTCTTAGTGTGTATTACATGATAACCAATCTGCTTGATTTTCTTATCACAATTCCCACTTTCATCTTTTTTTATTCCTGAAAACCCATTTTAGCCTATAGCCCCTTTTTCTATTTGTAACCACTAAATTCCAACATCTTAGTAACTTGAATGTAAAGCTCTTCCTGCATAGCCCTATCCCTTTGATCCTTTAATGCATGAATTAACCGTTTTGGTTGCTTCCTATCATAAAAAGCAAGCAAACAAGTAGTTTTGAAGGTCTTTATGGTTTGTTCTTTGTTGAATAGTACTAACAAACCCATGTTCCTCCAAATTCTTTGACATCTTTCTTGTTTGTGTAGCTGATTGCAAATCTCCAATCACTTGATCAAGAGGATGATCTTTATGAATTCTTGTAGTTAGAATAGGACTGACTTGGATTGTTATATCAAATTGTTCATGTCAGCCACTGCACCATCATCTTCATCATCTCTTGAGAAGTCAAATATGCTATAATCTTTTATAGTAGGCATATTTAGATTAAATGGAAGTTCAATGCTTATTTTTCCACCAACAACATTAACCTCATTTGTGCTAGCAGCATTAACATTGTTAGTTCTGTTAACATTATCTTCCTTCTCTTGATCTTTATATTCACTATCTTTTCTTGGATCTTCATCAACCTTCTTTTCATCATCACCTGAAGGTTTAGATCCATCATCATGAGAACTCTTTGGAACTGAAATAAGGGTTGATTAGCAGTCCATAATGGTAGCAAAATGTAATCCTTGACAGGTTCTGTCTCCTTTCTAGATTGACATGCATTATCACTTGCTTTTGTACCTACAAAACCATTAGACTGTGTACCTGTAACAATTGGCTCATAATTTATTGTTCTTGTTAGTGCATCAATATCAAATAGCCAATCTGGTCCACTACCTACAACATTAGGTGTACTCTCACTAAACCTAAATAATGCAGTTTTCTTCTACAATCCTTGTTCTACTATTGAATACTTTTAAAAGGCTTTACATTCAAAGAGTTATACCAACAAAGAAACCTTCGTTCAGACCTTAACATCAAATTTGCCCTAAATATCTATGGTATTGAGAATGGTACTAAAAACCAAATGGTCTCATAAAACTTAAAGTGGTGTTTCTAACCATGAAAAAGTTCAGATGGGGGTCCTTGTTATGAGGCTTAACTACTAACACTCCTATTTGCACATAGCAAGCAGTATTAACTGCTTCTACCTAAAAAGTAGTTGGCAACTTAAAATCAGCTAGCATAGTCCTGTACACCTTAATTAGTGTCCTATTCCTCCTCTCAACAACTCCATTTTGTTTGAGGATTCTAAGCTACACTAAATTGTCTCAAAATACCCTTCATCTCACAAAACTCGAAGTATTTTCTCTAGTTTTTGAACTAGTTCCATTATCACATCTAATCACCTTAACCTTGTGATCTACTAGATTTTCTATCCGAGTTATAAAGGACTTAAGAATGCCAGTAGTTTCATCCATAGTAGCTAGAAAGAAAACCCATGTAAACCTACTGTAATTATATGTGTCAACTAGTATACAATATAAAAAAAAAAATATACAATACATTTCTTCATAAGGCTTTTTACAAATGTTGGACCAAACAAGTCCATATGCAACAAATGTAAAGGAAGACTGATTGAGTTCTCTGTTTTGGACTTACAAGAGGCTTTGTGCTACTTTCCCTTTTGACAAGCAACACAGGTTTGATCATTTTCAAAAAGTTTGGAAGGTAAACCTCTTACAAGATTTCCCTTAACCAATTTATTCATGGTTTTAAAATTACAGTGGCATAGCTTCTAGGCAAAGTTTAGATTCTCAGATGTAGCTTTTGCAGCAAAAAGGCAAGGTTAAACCTCCCTTTAGGAACTATACTTTAAATCAAACACTATACATATTGGTTCTTTCTAAGGGAACTCTAAGTAAAACTTCACTTTCATCAATTAATTTAAAGTTTAGAGATAAAACAATACATCCAATGTCATTAAAAAGAACACTATTCTTTTTATCACACATTTGTGAGACACTAAAGAGATTAAACTTTAACTCTCTCACAAAATACCACATTTTTAACAACTTAGATTACCAGTTTTAATGTACCTTTTCCTATGATTTTCCCTCCTTTGGGTATTTCCTCCTCCAAAAGCAACATCTCCTCCATCGTAAAAAATATCCCTTCATAGTCTATAAGATAGACATGTTCCCTTGTCATGTTGCCTTGAGCATCCACTAATCAATTTCTCCTGAATCCTGTAAATCCATTTTGTGTATTGCCCCTGCATATTAATAGGTAAAAAAATCAGTTTCTTTTGGGGACCCAAGCCATCACCCGACTTGATTCTGCCTTGTGCATCACCAAATCCAAAAATTTAAGGTGTGAAGCACTGGTTGTGTTTAGAAACAATGGTCTAAAACTTTATGCTTTGGTTTTTCCAAAGCCCACAGCTAAGGCCTTAACATCAATAAAATTATTTCCTTAACAGCATTATAAATTAGCTTTTAGGCCCTATTAGTTAATTTTTTTTTACCCCAAACAGTAATTAACCTTTGAATAATATACTGTATTTAAATGTTTTGCTTAATAAAAGGCCTCTAAACAGTTAAATGTGCTATTTAGAAATATATGACATTGACTAAAGCAGTATCACGTGATTTTTGAGTGGTAGCAGCATAAACTTGGCTAGCAGTTATTAACTGATACTAAACCAGACTTTATAGTACTAGCTCTTGGAACCAAAGTTCCCTTTTAGCACAAGGGAGAGTCTTTTGGCAAATTTTTGATGATCCACCCTTATGAGCATTGGTTCCAACCATGTTTAACCATCCTTGATTTGAAACGTTTTTGATTATAATTGCAATCAACCTGCAAATGATCAAAGCTTCCACACACATAACATGCCTTATTAAACATCTCAAAATTTCTTCCTAGTTTTTGAGACATTATATTGTTCCAATTTCTTTGATTGCCTCTTGGACTATGAGTGTTTTGCCTATGTTGCTCAACTTATTTTAACAGTTTCTATTAGTTTTTCTTATTGTTTAATTTGACAAAATATATCTTAACAATACTAGGCCTTCTAACTATTTTCTTTTCAATTTTAGGCAAAGACACATCCTCTTCCTCATCATCTATCACCAATCATTAAAAAAAACCCATAGGGGCATCAAACATTCTTCCTAGCTACCTTAGGCTCTTCTTCACTAGACATAGTTTTACAGTTCTCAACTACATGCTTATTAACAAACTTATCTAAACTAATAAAAGATAAGTCAGGTGTTGGAGGCATGAAATTTCCTATGTAGGGAGGTAGAACTGCATTATAATTTTCATAGCTTAAACCTTTCTTGCAATTGTCAACTATCTGACACTCTCTGAGCTTGTTTAAACTTTTAGATGCATGTTTAAATTAATCTACAATAATTGTATGCCATCTTTTTTCTTTTTGAACTATGTCAAGCTTTTTCCTAAGCTCTCTAATAGTTATTTCTCCTATGTGAATGTCAAAATTTAAGCCCTTAATATCTTGTGAATAAATAGACTCATTTGCTTTATAAACTTCAAGTTTTTCTTCCATAGACTTTAAACCTGTCTTATAACCTAAAACCATTAATTCAGATTTCTGTAAATCTTTTAATAGTTGATCATTTTGAGATTTAAGAGATTCAATAGTTTTCAAACAAGATTTTGAACAAATAGAATCATTGGATACCTTTGAGTCAGGACTTGAAGATGAGAAAGCCATGAGTGCATAATTAGGCCCTTCCTCTGCCTGATCACTCCAGTCATATCCACCAAGACCATCACATGACACCAAAGCTGTAGAATTAGATGTTTCCACAGGCACACTCCTTCTTTATCTTTCCTTCTTGTTGTCTTGATTTCTTGGAGCTCTACACTCCCTAGCAAAATATCCCCTCTTGTGGCAGTTGTAGCACTCCACTTTGGACTTATCAAAACCAATAGTCTCATTGCCATTAACAGTAAGCTTCCTTCATGTATTCTTCAAAAACCTTCTAGCCCTCATGGTCAACATGGCCATTTGCCATCTCAAATCCATATCTTCTATATCATCAGGATGGATTTGTTGCATGTCCTCATGTGCAAGTTGAGGACTATTTGGTTGACTAGTAAAGAATGAACAAATAACAGCATCACTCAAGTTATCAGTATTTGTAAAGTTAGCAGCATTAACTTAAGTGCTAGCAGTAGAAACTCCATGAGCAATATTAACTGCCTTATTAGTGTTGTTAGTGTTATTATTTGAAGAGGACACAAAAGCCATGTTCTGTGCTTTGAGCTAGACATCCCTTTAACTTCTGGTTCATACACCTTGAGGTTGTTATAGAGATCATCCATGCTCATTGTTTCTAACTCAGCTTTATTCCTCCACACGACAGCATGTGTGTTCCACTCAGGTGACAAACTTCCTAATAACTTTTGATTAACATCTTCTTGTGAAAGCTTTTCATCCAAAAGCTCCAACTGACTCATAAGCTTTTGAAGCCTATCAAAGGTTTGATCAAGCATCTCTGAGCTTAGAACAGTGAAGTTTTCATATTGTTGCTTTAAGAGATTTCTTTAAGTCTTCTTAGTAGCTTCATTCCCACCAAATCTCTTTTCAATAGCTTTCAGCAACAACTTAGCATCCTTTATAGAGTTAAACTTTAATTGATGTTTATTGGGAATGCCCATTATTAAAGTACTTCTAGCCTTCACTTCTAATCTTCTTGTAGCCTTTTCTTTAGTAGTTGTAATAGGCATTACTTTCGTGACCCCTTCTACCATTTATGTTTTTGGCAAGGTTGCACCATTCTCTATGACTTCCTAGAGTGCATTGTCTATCATCTGGATGTATTGTTCAATTCTCATCCTCCATAACTCAAAATCACCCAGTTTGAGCATGGGAACTTTGGATGCAGCCACCATGTGTGCAGAATCTTAATCCATATCTTCTAGCAAAGTTTCTTAAAGCAACAAGCTCTAATACCACTTGTTGGTCCCACTTCAACACTTTTATAGATCGAATCCTTAAAGCTCGTTACGGTTTAGGGGTACTTGTATTAGAATAATCTAACACAACTATAGTAAGAAACTTGTTTGAATGTATAAAGATTAATGCGAGAATCTAATCTTTAATCAAGAAGAATTTTCAATGGGAACAGTAAAAACACAATGAACACAAATAATCAACAAACATAAAGCACCAATATTATTAGTAAAAAAATAAAACAATACTCCCTCTCAAAGTATTCGGGTTACAAAAGACCTTGAAGCTATGAACATTCTATGAATGACTTCTTTTGGTTTTGAATACTGAATTGGTATATGTGTTGGTATAGATTCAATCTCTAGACCCTATAAAGGTACCTCCTTTAATAACAACCATAGGAGTCCTAGAACGGCTTTACAATACTTTCCCTAAAGTAATCATAATAATTCCTAAAAAAAAAATAACTTATTACATAGCTTTTTAACCCAACAATATACTCATACAAATCACATAAGGCAGTACTAACTAACACCAGCAGTACACTAAACTTCTTTCACTAGCAAGTATTAACTCCTTCAGCAGCATTAACTTTGCTTACTGAGCAGTAGCGTAACCCTTTACAACTAGCAGTAGTAACGTTTGTTACTAGCAGTAGTAACTACTTACAGTTGTATTCTTCTAAGTCTATGAGCAGTTCTTAACTTCCACTAGCAGTAGTAACTTCCTCCTCTAGGCAGTAGTAAATCTTTCTTCTCTAGCAGGAGATCTAACTTTCTGTAACTTGACCATTTATCTGTAACTTCACCAGCAGTCTTTAAACACTTAGAATAATTTCATCTGAATTCTCTCCATCACACCTAAACTTGACGAGCAGACATTAACATCAATAAGAACAGTAGTAATTCCAAACAGCATCAAGAAGCTTTTAATCCCAACATACCTTAAAAACAATTCAACGCGTACCCGAAGACAAAACTTACTCTTTCTTCGATTTATCTACAAATATTTGATAGCAATTGTTTAGAAATCGTATGCGTCATATTAAATTTAACTAAACCTAATTAGTAAAATGAATTCTTATTTACTTCAATGGTTATGAATTCAATACTTGTGATGTTTCACGTCTATATATATTTCTTTATAATAGTTATGATATGCCTTACTAAAATACTGAATTGATAACATATATTATTGTGGTTATTATACTATATTGAACTTACGTACATGTTTATTTTAATTGATCACTTTGACTATAGTTTGTAAACTTTCATCTCATACCCTCCATTATGAAATCAATTTTAGTTAATTATATGCATGTGTAAAGAGACATGTGTATTTAAGTAAATAGATCAATATGACTAAAGAGATACATTTATAATATTTTGAAGCCGTATACTCTGTTTCTTGGTTTACTTGTTCGGCACCAATTTCGTCTTACAATATTTGCTAACAAGACCAGTATATCATCCATACATAATTGAAACCATTTATATTCTTAAAACATTTGGGTAATAGTAAGACGGTTTATATTTCCTGATTTATACTTTGCTTATACGTAAACTAGTACGTTTATTACACGACTTTATATGGATTCTAAAAGTTTGTTTTTAGCATAGTCACAAGATGGAACAATACTAGTTTTCAAAAGCTTTAAGATTACATAAAATATATTAATTTTAAACATATACGAATCACGTACAAAAGGGTTGTTTAATAGACATGACAAAATTTCATTTTAGCTAATTATATCTTCTTCATATGACAAATCAAACGCATGGGTTTCTGAGATCAATTTATTTAAAATATTGATTCTTACATGATAGAAGCTTCAAATATGATTCTGTTACAGTATATATCATGTTAACATTTGACAAGGATCACTTAAGATGGACCAAGAATTTACTTGTAGGCTAAACAAAGACCGATCGAACCCGGAAACACGAACATGTACACGTACACAAGATTTAGCAGGACACAACCGAACCCAAACTCAAACTCAAACGTATACTATCACTAAATGCACCGATCGCGAACCAAAACCTCCAACCAACACGAACGATATAACAAACCCAAACTAGTTCACATCATATTCGACCATAATGATCGTTCATCTCTACTATGAACACGACGATAACACATCAAAACTACACGAGTATGAACACCAACTCATTATCAGAACACAACTCCATCCTGTGATATGTTTTTAGATATTTTGAAAGGAGTATAAGGAAGACGCGGTTATATAGTCATTCTTGCCAATAATCTTGTCGTTATAAGCGGAAACTTTTGAAAAACCATTTATGACCGAATATTATATTTTGTCCAAATGATGTTGATATTTTGATTTACGAGTGATTGGCAGCATGTCTCCTATTTGAAATTTATATGATTGGCATGCATATCAATTACTTATCTCGTCATTTATTAGTATTCTTTGATGGGGCTGATTTTGTTTGTGAATCTCAACATAGACGGATGATCATATAACCGCATTGTTTTTGTAATATTGTTTTGAGAGTGATGACACGTGTAAAATTAATCACCTTTTACTATAATATATATAATAAATATAAATATATAATAATAAGAGGATAATTAAAGTTATCAATCAATAAATTTCCAAGAGGGCTTTTTTTAAAAGGATAATTACTTTTAACCAAAGCAAAACCCTAAAAAAAACCTTCTTGGGTCGTTTCCCGACGAGGCGTGACTTGAAAATCGAGTATCGGTTTAGAATTTATGCTTGAATAATCAAGAGTTTGATTTGGTTATCTAAATCTACGGGAAAAAGCAAGTAAAGGAAAACTTAAACCTAAAACAAAAGCAAAAACGAAATTAAAATCGTTAATGGAACGTAAAAACGCGACTCGAAAACCTAAAACATGAAATTTTAACCCTACACATGAAAATTTTATTTTTACAAGTCCTAAATGATATAATAAAATTTCAAAAAAAAAGAATTATATTTTTTGACTTTTATTAAATTTAATATGAATTAAAAACAGTTTTAATAAAAAAATTAATTAATAATACTAAACGAAGTTGGAAAAATCTGAAAAATTAATGAAAAGTGCTTTGAACTAATTAAAATCTAATAAAAATAAAAGGAGTTTACCAGCTTATTGGAATAAGCTGGTAATAAGCAAAATGTGGATGAAAGCTTAAAGGGGAAAAAGGGTGTTCAGTGTTAAATTGTGCAAAGTTATACCAGATAGCCCTACTGGTGCTGCTGGTATGGAGTGTGTGTGTTAAGGCTTTGGTATATAAAGGGAGAGGTCACAGGTTCGAGTCCTGTGGCCTTCCTTTTTGGAAAACTTTTTATTTTTTTGATTTTTCTTTTTGAAAAGCTAGATAACATGAAAATAAGCAATTTTAATAAAATGGACTAAATTTGAAACTTAATAATAAGCTCAGAAAAAGCTATAAAAGATGGCAGTCAAGCTTATTAAGGACTAAAAAAAACTTCAAGCTCAAAATGTTTTGAACCATAAGCTCATGAAAGCTGAAACAAGGACTAATAAGCTAAAATGATCTTAAAACTATCCTAAATAAGAACTTAAGAACAGATAAGAAACTCTAAACTCAAATAAATAAGCACAAAAGCGAAGACAGATTTGGACTGAATATTGGAAAATTTTAAGTCTAAGGCTCAAAGAGCTTTTTTTTGCAGCCCTTCAATAAGCTCACTAAATGAGCTTTTGAGATTCTAAAAACAGAAAACAGATTAAGCTCATGTGGCCATGAGCTTATGCTCAAAAATTCAGACACTAACTTAAACTTAAACTAACCTAAAGATGATCATAAATTTCACTAAAATCTAACCCATTCTTTGAATTTGAAAACTGTTTTGACCCATTGTTACCTAGACTGATGCAACAGTACCAAAACTAAATATACCAGATTATGTTCATGATTTATGATGCATTTAGAACTAAAAACAAACAAAACATGGACCTTAAAACTCAAATCAAATTAAACACATGTTTGAAACATAATTCCTTCACAATTAGTTAGCATTTTTTAGAAAAACAAGAAAACTTACTTTAACTTGATTAAAACTTAACTAGAAATGATCTAAAACTGATTTGTAGGCAATCTAAGTTGGTTTTGAGGACTTGAAATGTCCAAAACAGATTTTGCACTTAACTTGAACCTTAATCTAAACACCCCTTTATTTATTGAATTTTAACTTAAAGCTTAAAACAAAGAACAATAATCCTCAAACTACATTCATAAGGCATTACTAAGACTAAACAAACATTAATAAAGCATATCAAACACATGCAAACAAGTATTAATCAGAATTATCTAAAATCACAAAAATGAGCACAAAATGAGAAATGTGAAACTTACAAAAGTCCAAAGCTTTTGTTTAGAACTTAAATAACCCAAACAACTTTCAAATCAACCTATAGCTTCCCATGAAGCACTAATACCATGGCCATCCACAATTTACCATGCTCCATGGTTTTTGAACACTTATAAGTAATTTTTGGTAAAATAAAACAGTAATTTCATAAAAAGCTTTTGTAAAAGCTTTTATGAGTAAGACAGAGTATATAAGCTTATGAGAGCTTATGGAAATGACTTGTGAACAAATCAAAGCTTAAGTGCATAAAGGAATAATAGAACAGATTTTGAAATAACTTGAAAACTTAAATCCGCATTAATTTAAAAGAGGGTTACAAGACTTGAAAGTTAAAGACAATAAGTAAAAATAAACTGAAAATAAGTTTAAAACAAGCTACACTACTCCTATTCTATATTACACTAGATTGATTTAACTATTGACTTATAGTCCTATATGTAGCCTTCAAAATGAAACACAGCCCTTTGTCTTATGCTTGTTGTGTTTTCTGTGTGAGAGACTTCAAAACCTCATCTTGGCCCTTCAATTATCTTGTTCTCCAAGCCTTGTGATCTCAGCCATCCAATTTTTATCCTTGCCCTTTGTCGAATGGGAGAATAGAGGATCTCCAAGGTGGATTTGGAGGTTTGTGGTGTGTGGGGGTGACTGGGTAAATCACGTGGGTATGGGGTAGATGGGGTGTGATTGTGGTTTGTCGTGGTGTAGGGGAAGGAGGTGATGAATAGTGTTTTAGGCGAGAAAAGGTTTAGGGTACTGTTTGTTTGGTTTAGGGACTAGGGGTGTAAAGGGTTTTGGGGTTTGAGGGGGTAAAGAGTTAACGGGGTTAAGGATGTTAGGGTGTAAGGACCAACCATGTTAGTAACCATGTTAGTCCTTAAGGACTAACAGTGAAAAATCATAAGGACCAATGGTGTAAAAGTATAAGGACTAATGGTGTAAGGGGGTTAATGGGTTTATGGTTATAGGTTAACGGGCTTATGTTTGGGCTTAGTTTGGGTCGGGTTTAATATAAAAGGGATTTTGGACTTTTGATTATTAAATAAGCATATTGGGCTGATCCGGCCCATTAAGTGGGGTACGGGTTGGCCTGATAAGATTTCTTCGGTTTCGTCTTCGGCTTTGACTTGTTGAAAGTGGTTATACCAAACCACCATAGTGGTGGTTTAACCAAACCGCTACCACCAGACATCCACTGTCAAACTGCCATCACCTTTACCAAACCGCCACCAACACCTCAAACCGCCACCGAGTAAAGATTTTGGCAGCGTTTTGTTTAGTCATAACCATGAAAAAGTCTTCTTAAACCTGTATGCCAAACCGCCACTACCAAACCGCCATGGCATACCGCCACCAGTACAGTACTTTTGTACTTTTTCCTTAATTTATGGATCGGTGTTTTTTTTCTTTTTTGGCCAAACTGCTACCAAGAAACCTATTAAAAAATAAGCTCGAAAATTGTCTTTTAAACACAAAATAAACAACAGATTTGAACCAGTAAAAAAACATGAAACATCATCATACACATAACATTTGTTGTGGCTTTTACACATACAATAAGCCCATGAAATAAAGCTGATAGAATCAGATGTGATACTAACTGATAACACAACATGAAACATTATCATGAACTTTGTCACTAGAAAACGACACAATGGAAAAATAATATGATATGAACAGTAATCCGAATATGAACAGTTAGATGAACAGATATCGAGACAGCAACAAACATGTACAATTACCCCTGCAGCTCTGATGCCAATTGCTAATATAAGATACACTAAACAGAGAGAATGCTCCTGAGATCGGGGAGGAGAAAATAATTTGCTTGCTGCACATCATAAATAGAAAAACACACAAATACAATGTATTCTTGGTATGTTTTTAGTCTTTTAAGCACGTTTTCCTAGGTAAATGGTATGTGTAATTAAGCACATACCAAGTGACTAGTTTTGATACGCATTTATAAAATACTAAAACAAAATCCCGAATCATAAGGATATCATTTATGACCAATTAAGTCTATTTCGAAAATGGTTTGTACTTACCCTTTCTTTTCTTTCGTAACTGACTAGCAAAACTTAAAAGCCCATAACAAATTAATATTTCATAAAAAAACGTTTACTAGGTGACTTAGTTCTACCTTTTATGATACCTTTCAATTTCCTTTATAACATTTGTCAAATTCAAAAGCCAAAATCTATTTACTATATATAACGTCAAACATAACATACTTGTTAATAATTTAGTATTAAAACATCAAACATAACGTATATGTTAATTATTCATTTGTATTAATAAAAACACTTACTAAGAATATTAGTATTATGCTTAAATTATTTTAGGGGTATTATAGAAAATTCAAATGAGTCTCTTAATAAACACACAACTTTGTTAGAAAGACGGATGGATGAATCCATTCCGTGAGATCAAAAGTGTAAAAGCTCTAAAGAACTTTTCAA
>BQNB010069204.1:0-33575 GCA_026074375.1 Tanacetum coccineum | reverse complement strand
AACCATTTTTCTCTCTTCTTTCTTACTTTCTCTCTCTAAACTTCTCTCTACTCTTCTTCCTTTTCTTCTTATCTTATTTTCTTATTTTCATGAGATGAGCCTTACGCGAACAGGATATTCGCTTACTCATGTACTTATTTAAAAATTGCCGTTCATAGATGTTGCTCAGCATATGCCACTAATCATTAGCCAAGGATATAAGCTATCAAAACTAAGAATCATAATGGTATTCGAATGTAATTATAGTTGTCGTTAAGCATATGCCACTAATCATAAGGCCATAATTTTAGCTACAAAAACTAAGAGTAAGCCTATTAAAAGGAAGTTACCCTATGATTCTGACATAGAATGTAATACAATGGGTGCTTCCAAGAAGCAAAATTCAGAATCTTTATATACGTTTCCCCATCTTCTCGTCATGAGCCCAACGCAAAAGGGGAACCCGCTTCCTCGCGAACATGTATATGGTAGCACTGATATTACCTCTGAATCAGTTGGTGACTACATCAGTACGCCAACATGTAAGTGTATCTTCACTTATTCAGCTTAGTTTTGTTCAATATGTATTCGTACTAATTTTTTTTCCTTTGTAGCTGCACATACTGATGTTCCTAATGCATCTATTACTAAATGATGAAACATATTTCCACTATTTGCCTAAGTCCCACGTGACCATGTAAACTTTTTAAAAAAAAACTTATCACTAAACCCACCCCGTGGCGAATGATACCAAAATAAATGAAAAGGAAGAAAATAAGCCAAACATAAATAAGCTCAAAAATAAGCCACCACAACAAAAACACTAAAGGAACCAAGATAGAACCATGGCTCTTGAAACCAATTGAAGGATTCTTGTTTCACACAAGAGATGAACTAGAGAGAGAAAGTAGAGAGAGAAAGGAAAAAAGGGAAAAATGGATGGTTGATTGAACTATGTGGGAAAAATTACAAAGAGAACCAACACCCTCTCTATGTGTGGAGAGGGTATTTATACTTACATAAGGTGGACATGGGCCTTGGTTACATGGGCTTTCCATGGACCTTGGACTAGTTACCTATGTAAGTTTCCAAATATTACTTGATGAGCTATCTACCGATATCTATGAAGTGACCGAGACTTTTCTAGGAATTTCGTATTCCTAACACATAAGCATTCCAACGATATAAGGAACTCATTCTAACTCCTTATGGTTCAAAAGATACGTCAAAAACAAAATCCGGAAAACACTAGCCTCAGCCTAGCCGGGCGGCTGGAGGGCCAGCCGAGCGGCTGGAGGCTCACTGGTGGCCATCTGGGCGGCTGGAGTCTCCCTGGAACATACCAAACTCATTTTTAGACTTTATTTAAGAAAAACTAACTTTTTGGATTCAACAATAGGTGAAACTTTCCAAAATTCATTAAAACATCACATTACAACATTATCATAATCCATTTGTGGTCTAATTGACCCAAAACATATAGTTTATTGGATTTACCAAAACACCCTGTTTCAACCCATTTGCATAACATTATTGACCCATTTCACTTAAAACCTTTCAATGACATACATGGCCATTATTCCATCATTAAGACATGAACATAAACTTATTAGAAAGACATTTATAAAGGTTTTAAGACACTTTGGGGGTTCAACATGGACTCAAGCTCGGCATCTAATATAATATCTTACAAATAATCGCAATACTTCCAAAATCCAAGCTTCCAAGCCATATGCCTTATCAAGGCTTTACCTTCATATCATAATAACCTACAAAACGGTTCAACAACTAAACCGTAAGCAAAACGCTTAGTAAATAAATAGGTTATAACATAGAATTATATGACATCAATCACATAAGAATCATTCACACCAATATTAGTCCATAATACTACTTTTTATCAACAATAGCACATTACACTTAAAACGCATTTTATTCAATCTTACTAAATCATTTACATACCTTATATGGGTCAAAACTGCCTTCTAACTTATACTTAATCCAAGCCTACTAAACCAAGGCTTCATAAACCTTCATTAACATCATCCATATAACACATATATGATAAAATCAATATAATCTCACATTACAACCAATTTACTTACCTTAGCTCTAAAGCTAAGTTTATCAATAATTCGCATCACCATCCAAAGCTTGCATCCTAACCAAGAATCAATACATATTTAATTCCCCTCTTTACCATTTATATGATCATATCATGATCATCATCCCCAAATTACTAATTTCACTCAAAACACTAATTCACCTTAACCCATTATTATTAACACTTCAATACTTGCTTTAGAAACATAATTACCCAAAACCCCCAAATTCATTCATGAACCCTAACCCCAAATTAGTTAAGGTTTAGTGACCACTTACTTGTCTATGAGCATGGGTAAGGTTATCTTTTAGGAATTAGACCTTACACACCAATTCTTGATCATCAAAATCTTCATGAATTCCCTCTCTTTTCTCTCTTGTGTCGTCACCTCCACAACACCAACATTAACTAGAAGCTATGAGAAGTTCCAGGGAATTCTTTAGTATATCTTAGGTAGTAATGTGCCACATTGGCAGAAATAGTCCCTCAAGTACTATTCTTCATAAGTTGGCCACATTAACATATGTAACTCATTTACCACTTGACACCTCTAGTCCTTTTAAGTCTATATCTTTTATATTTGTGGCACATCATATTTTCTAACGCCATTTACATAATATTCATACTTATAGTTTGACTATCAGGTTGACTAGCCAATTACATAACATCTTTAAACTTATAAAAGTCGTAGTTAAACTATTCCAATGGCAATCTCGTAATTAAATACTTATAAACCGGTTTTGGGGTGTTACAAATCTACCCCCTTATTTAGATTTCATCTCTGAAATCTCTTCGTATAATACTAACCAAACTTGGTCACATTTTACCCATCAATTCATCCTAGCATTCTCAAATATTTACCCAATTAGTTGCAACAACCTAAGTGGTTTTGCAACTCTAGCCGTACTATGGTACAACCAAATACGCTTGACCCATTCTACATCTCGCTCATCATATCACATTAACACTCTTTCTAATGACAAACGTCATTTAGGTGGCATTTCACCATTACCAAGCTATTATTTTATTAACCTTTTCACTTGAACGTTGCATTCTCACTCATCTTTCTTCTAAAATTTTCCAAAAGAACTACATGTCACTTGGAAAATTTACTAGTTTGACTTTATATAAGTCAAACCCCATCGTTATTTCCCATCATTCATCAAGGCACAAATATGACCTAAAGTCATTTAACGGTTCATTCTTCATTCTTCTTAATATAAATACTTAACTGTCTTGGATTTTCTTAATCCATGCCAAATTCTTATCTTAAAAACTGGTAACTTATTTCCAAATTTATCTCAAGTACCATCTAAAAGGTACTAACAAATCAAACACCATGCATTTCTTATGCAACTTTCTTTTTAATTTTCAAAATTGCCTACCCGATTCATATTAACTTAATGCAAGAACTCCATTCTAGGCATTTAACTTAAGGTTTAATACACAACCTTAAAGCCGTAAAAATTTTCCTTTCACATCCACTTTCACTTCTTAGGACGTCGAACTCGTTTTAGTTCTTATTTTATATTTCTTTACCCGTACTCATGACTTTTCGGATACACATAAGCCCACTCATTTATAATTCGTTATTTACATAAAGAGGCATCCCAATCAATGTAAATAAAAAGTTATAAATGATGGTTCGGTGATTTACAATTTCTTTATTTGAATGAAGAGGCATCCCAATCCATTTAAATAAAGAGATTATAAATCATCCTACTTATATATTTCTGATATAACACTCATACCCGAAAACACTTCAACCTTTTCTTTATTGATCCCATGTCAATGATTTTACATTTCTAATTTCATCTTTTCTAGCTTTGAGTCAAATCTCATTACTTATTCCGTAGAAAACTTGGCTCTCTCCCCGTAGGGACGACCACAATTTGGCTCTCTCCCCGTAGGGACGACCACAACTTGGCTCTCTCCCCGTAGGGACGACCACAACTTGGCTCTCTCCCCGTAGGGACAACCACAACTTGGCTCTCTCCTTGTAAGGACGACCATAACTTGTCTTTCCCCCTATGGGGACGACCACAACCCATACCCTTACAGTATTTCTAACCTCACGTTGGTTTTCACACATCCGACCCTTAAGGATGGACCTTAACCATGCTAAGGATGTAGGCAACACATGTCGGTGAAGGCATACTTGAACCATGCCAGGAAAAGCATATTATCATAATTAGAGCATTGGACCCAAGCTAAATTACCTTAACCTTCTTTACTCACATATCATTCACGTACTTTTCTAATGAAGTACGTTTCCATTACAAATTTAATTACCTTACGCAATTTCATTATATTTTTCATTTTTCACATTTTATAGCCTTACGAATTTCATCATATTTTTCATTTTCTACATTTTATTGCCTTGCGCAATCTCATCACATTATTTATACAAGATCTATACGTTACTTTTCAATTTTATGTATATCAACATTTCATATGTATTCTCAAAATGCCTTATCATTCTCTCGTCAACCCCAAGTTGACAACTTGTTGGGAAATATATTGTAAAAGACTTAATACTGGTAGTATTAGTTAAGTCTAGCAGTACTAAGTTAAGTCTGGCAGTACTAAGATAAGTCTGTCAGTACTATAGTTAGTACTGGTTGTGTTTTAGTACTGGTCGTGTTTTAGTTAAGTCTGTTTATGTAACAGAATATTTATAATAGTTATCTTAGAGATATCTTAGGAGATATCTTAGGAAATGATATGCATTATCCTTTCACACGTTTTGTAAATCCTAGTTGGTCGAATTGTCTTTGAAATCTTTTGTGATTATGGAAAAACATGATTCATTATGAGATAACTTTTTAACCAATAAAAATAAGATTTTCTTATTTTATCACATAGGCACTGACACGTACACTTATGGAAATATAGAAGCACGGGTTGCTGTTGCAAAGTAAACACAAGACTGTGCATTGTCATTAAGTAGTACCAGACGGAATATATTCCCGTTGAGAGGTAATTTTCTTTTTGAAATACGTGCCTTTTAAGATGATGTGCGGGTTGCTATCTGAAATATTAGAAAGCCATCAATGGGTTTTGAAAACATTTGAACTTTTGCACGAACTTTATTTATGACCACGTGTCTTTATTGAAAGACATTTCTAGGGACGTAAATATTATCGTTTGCAAAAGACATGCCATTGAAAAACTTCTTTTTGTATTTTTCTCATTTTTTAATTTTGTATTTTGTTTTTATAAAGGTTTTATAAAAATAAAAAATAAAAATACAAAAATCTTTTTGTGTTTTTATGATTTTATATTTACTTAGGATACAAGAAGATTTCTCTTCTTTTGAAGATAAAGCGCACTGAAACAACACCTTTCTTTTCTTTGAGGAACGGGGCCTGAAGTGTTGTCTACAAACGCCATTATCATGAAGCACGGGTGTTGATCTGAATTAATCAACAGCCATTGTCCTTGTTCATCATACATTAATTCTAGAACCTTGGTTTCTGATATATCACTTTTTTCAGCAAACAAACTCTGAGTCTTTCCTTTTCAGGATTGCAAAATGTACCTGCACTTAAGTTAAGAGTACCTGCACTGACATTGAGAGTTTGATCGCATTTATAAGGGTTAGTGATATAATCATTTGAACCATTTGGGAGTTCACAATCAACCTTTGTTGTGCTAGATGTGATGTTTTCCATTTGGAACCCATTAAGACCAGCAGTGTTAAAAATTCTATCATCGGTATACACCTAGGTAAGATTAGGAGTGTTTATTTTTCATGCACAATGGAAGACTTATTGAGAGAAAGACTATGTCCTTTAACGATCTTCCTACAGGTTTCTGAGTATGACTCGTTGGTTCTACGGGTTTGTTACTGTTTTTACTCTTATTGGGTTGAATCTTAGCATGAGAATCCACTTCTTTCAGGAATTTTGTTATACAGGCATCTTGATTTGCATTAAAGACACGTTTCTGACAAGTCGAACACACAAAGTGTTGAAGTCGGAATGAACTAAGATTCCTAGAATGATCTGCTTTTTGCATAGCTTTTAGCGTTTCCTCATAATTCTTAGATGCGGGCCAATTCCTAGATGTTTGATTATTGCTCCTAGGTTTTGGTGTACAAGCATTAGGAGTGTTGTGTGTTTTAGCAGAAAGCATTTTCTAGTTTAAGGGATTCCTTTTTTGTCTAGTGTATTCTTTTTCTTAGCTTCCTCTAGATAGTAATTATGAGCCATGTCAATTGACCCATACGATTCTTTAGAACTATTCCTAGATGAGCCAGGTGCAATCACATGCTGGGGTTTTGCAAACACAGTTCTCTAACTTTAGGCAAATAATGAGGAGTGACTAGTTTTGACAAAAACGTTATTCACATCAACTTGGGAGGAAAAAACCATGGTTTTGAAAAGTTAGGTCGTTTAGATTTAAAAGCCATTCGGTTGTTCTAACATACCTGATTGGTTTCTGGGTGGTTGTAAAACCAGTTTCTCCAAGATTGATGGTTTTGCAAACTTAGTATCCACACTAGTTCCTTTTAACTTTCTTAATTTGTTTTTCAACGCTACATTCGCAAAAACCTTTTCCTGAATCTGAGCCTTTAATTCAATATTTTCAACAGTCTTACTATTTATATTGAGCTATCAGTGATCATTATGTCTTTTGTTTGAACTAGTGTGTTTTGATAGATTCGTAAAGTCTTTGTATGTCCTGTTTTTAAAGGCTCATATTTTCCTTTATGCAACATTCATTATCTGCTAGTTATTTAGCAACTCTTATGTTCAATTCGATATTGATCTTTCAAGTACTCAATTCCTTGTTAATCTGGCTTTATTACTTGTTTCATTCAAAATTTAACCATGTTGCCGTCTTTTAAGGCTTGATTTTGATATTTAAGTTTCCATGTTAAACACATTGTGCTTTTATTCTTGAAAGATCTTTTTAAAGTTGGGCAATGGTCTTTTTGAGAAAAATATTTTCAGACTCGAGAGATTGGTTTAAAACTTCAGTTGTCATGTTATCAAATGATGGATCAAGATATAAGGTCATGAAACATGGACATTTTTCAGATTATGTTCAATCTCTTACTCCCCTTATGTCACATATTTGTGATATCATGTATGGTAGTTTTATATACCTTTCTCCAACAGATGTGGTCATATATAGGTTCGATTGCACAGAATGTTGTTGTTCCATTAGCAAGAGTATCATTGTTAAACAGTCAATAGTTCCTCAGCTAATGGTTGTTTGTCATTCACGGAGTTAGATCTCTGCATTCCTCAGCATGTGTATATTTCCCGGATCTGCTGGTTTGAAATGGCCTTTCTGATTCTGTCTCATTGCTTTCCGTAACAACCAACCAGCATCTATGCTGTACCTCGAATCCACCCCTTTCCCTCTTTTGACTGCATTACTCTATCATTCACCCTTCTGTTATTTTCTCGTTTATGATGTGCTCTTTCATCAATAGTCTTCTTAACGGATTCCATGTGTTGGATCAGTGTATCACGAATTGTTTGAACTCGTTCGTGTGTATTCTAGAAAGGGACTTGCGTATCATTGCACCATCAAAATATCGAAACAGTATCATAATTTAATGAATGTCTGAAACTGTTTCATGAGCACTCTAAACGTACCAATGGATTCAGTTTCTTGAAATTTTTATCTATCAAGTTGCTTTTCTAGATTATCCAAATTTAGTAACAACGATTATGTGAAAGTCTGATTATCTTGATCAAATTTGTGCCACACATGGTGCGAATCTCCCTTGAGTGAAAGAACCTTGAGTTGTGAATGAATGTAGGGAAATGATATATGCATCTTTCCTTTGCCTTGTCTGATTTCGTTTAAACTGATTGCAACTCTCTCATCTCTTGAGAATTAAATTCAAAGAATTCCATGAGTTCGATGTGTGAAATGAAATATAAGGAACTTAAGTAGATTAAGTGATTTTGTTGTGGTTTTGACGAAGCAATTAACGTTCACGGGATTTTACAAATCTATGATTAAAACCGAGAAAAGAATTAAATCTTTCACGGGATTTTACAAAATCAAGAAGAAACATGAATAATGATTAATGTTGATGAAATCGCTTGTTGTTGTTGAAGGAAACTTGAGCTTTATTGACGAATAAACGAAGCGAAAACGATGAACGGTGCACAAGCTTTCAGCTTAAAATGAGTATCGGTTGATTTAAACTCAAATAAGGAGTAACGGTGCGATTACGTTCACTTTTGAGGAGTAACGGTGAAAATGATTAAAGGGCTAGTGTTGAAAAAGTTTGAAACCTCAAACTAAAAGCTACTAAACCAAGGCTTCATAAACCTTCATTAACATCATCCATATAACACATATATGATAAAATCAATATAATCTCACATTACAACCTATTTACTTACCTTAGCTCTAAAGCTAAGTTTATCAATAATTTGCATCACCATCCAAAGCTTGCATCCTAACCAAGAATCAATACATATTTAATTCCCCTCTTTACCATTTATATGATCATATCATGATCATCATCCCTAAATTACTAATTTTACTCAAAACACTAATTCACCTTAACCCATTATTATTAACACTTCAATACTTGCTTTAGAAACATAATTACCTAAAACCCCCAAATTCATTCAGGAACCCTAACCCCAAATTAGTTAAGGTTTAGTGACCACTTACTTGTCTATGAGCATGGGTAGGGTTATCTTTTAGGAATTAGACCTTACACACCAATTTTTGATCATCAAAATCTTCATGAATTCCCTCTCTTTTCTCTCTTGTGTTGTCACCTCCACAACACCAACATTAACTAGAAGCTATGAGAGGTTCCAGGGAATTCTTTAGTATATCTTAGGTAGTAATGTGCCACATTGGCAGAAATAGTCCCTCAAGTACTATTCTTCATAAGTTGGCCACATTAACATATGTAACTCTACCACTTGACACCTCTAGTCCTTTAAGTCTATATCTTTTATATTTGTGGCACATCATATTTTCTAACGCCATTTACATAATATTCATACTTATAGTTTGACTATCAGGTTGAGTAGCCAATTACATAACGTCTTTAAACTTATAAAAGTCGTAGTCAAACTATTCCAATGGCATGATTTTAGAAGGACAATACTTGTAATCTTATGATTCTAGATGTATAAATTACTATATGGAGAGCTATCATGGCATCTAGATTACTTGGTCCGTATCACTAGATCCAGTTGAATGATAGGTCGCATACAAAAGCATGTAAATAAGTATGAATTGATAAACATAAACAAGCATACAATGATAAATTAAGCAATCAAGATATAAACAAAACCAAACATTCAGATCTTTATAATAATGGCTAATACCCGAAGGTATTAGCCTTCAAACATCATAATTAATACAAGAGTAATTGTTTTAGCCAAGGTAAACTAACCGAGTTAACGAATGATACCAAAAACTAAACGATTACAAAAGTATAAGAAATTACACGTTGTCTCCTATGGATTGGAATGCGTTGAAAGACCTCTTCTGCTCTTTTTCTTCTCTGAAAATCAACTTTTGTGGTTTAGGTAACGAGAATATGATTTAGCACACCTAAAACTCATTTTTGAGTTTTCTATTTATACTGTCTAGAAGTCGGTTCGATACGACATATCCAATGGGTTGGATATGGCGTATTGAAGTTTCTTGGAGTAGGGACCACGTTTAATATCTTCTAGAATCTTCACATACTATATCTTCAATACGGCGTATTGGTCTTCTCTGGATATGGCGTATTGAGCTTGTTTCCTTCGTGGTCTTTGGTGAGTGCAGGCATGGATACGCCATATCTTCCTTGATGGATACAGCGTATTGGTAGTCAGAATCATTAATCTTCAAAGTATCTTCGTTTAAGCTTCAGAATGCGCGCCTTTTGCGAATATTCACCAAGTACTCTATAATTACTGCAATTCTCAAATATAAACGATTAAGTAACAATTTTTTGCAATAATTATACAAAATAGGTTAATTACATGGGATAAATGATGCTATAAAATAAACGTTATTTGATGTCATAAAATATCCCCCCCCACTTGAATCCTACTTGTCCTCAAGTAGCATTTAGAAGTTTATAAAAATGTATCCTTAAGAATATTTTCCGTCAAAGCATTTATTTGATCAATTATAAGTACACAACCAAACACCTCACGAAATAGGAAGATGAAAACACTCAAATCACTCAACTAATCTATGTGGTAACATGTAACTAATTTGCTCAATTGCTCGGTCGTGATGAGTATTCTATCATAAGCTTGGCAAGGATACACATCTCCACCACTAAAGCTAAGGAGTAACAAGTTTATAAAGGTAAATATGGGTTATATATGATAAGGCTTAGGGTTGGTTACTCCAACTAATCTCTATCGATACCAATATTCTAGGAGGGCAAAAAAGACCATACATACACACCCGTAACGACGGGATAGGCACATGTGACTGCTCACTCTCACCTCGAATAAGCTAAAGAGTAGGAATAGTAGAGTAATATAGGGTATGGATCTTCTAACTTTCACCAATAGTAATAAACCAACAAGGCAGCTGAGACATGCATACACGGCCGTAATGACGGAATAGACATGCACGCTCGATCACATCCTCATTCGCGTAAAACCCATGGTTAATGATTAGGAAAGGGAAATAAATTGTTGTTAAATAAAAATTACGAAACAAATAGATTAAGTCTAAAATACAAGTTGCTAGACACTTTTTCCCGACCATTACCATGATAAAGACACAACTATTTACAACGTCTTGATCATAGATAAAAAACAACAGCCTAAGTTGGCATTCCCGTAACAGTCAACTTCCCAATCATCCCATACTTTACATACTTTACATACTTTACAAGGCAAGCGACGATATCTTCCACTTTATACAATACTCTACATCGTCGATTTGTATCAACGAATAATCGATCCTTCGTGTAATTCCTTCAGTAGTTGCGAAACGATTATCTTCAAACTTTCCTTCTCTATTTTGTTGCGATTTTTCTAATTTTTTTCAATTTTTTTGCTAACACTATACTACGAAACTTGGTTTAGCTTCACCATCTTCACGATCATAATAATTCCGGATAATTCCTTCGGTAATTCTTCCATTCTTCGAACGTACCAATAATTGTGATGGTAGTAAAAATACATGAGTTTTGACTATAATATACATTCCTAGTTGCGATGTGAAAATTCTTCCAACCGTACCAAAAATAATTTTTTTTGACACAAGACTCGGGAAATACAAACTTTACACTTTAAGCAACTAGCAACTGTAAAATAAACTTAATTTAATAGGGTAGGCTAAGGTGTAAAGGTGTAATGAAACAAATAATTGGTGTAGTTCCTAAAGGATTGGCTCTACGGGTTGTTCTAGGGGTATCTTACTCTTAAAGTGAGAGTAAAAAAGGGTTTATATGGGGGTTAACTAACCAGTGTAGTTAGTTAATAAGCAACATGTAAAGGCGATTTGGGTGTAATCTTAAAATTTACCTATTTAAACAAGTTACTCCATCTAAATCTATAGTACTTATCACTGCGATCTCGAATAGATATACCAAGCCAAGTTCTAAAATCTACAGCATCACCGGCACACTCATATTTTGTGGAATTTGGGTAAACATTTGGAAACGGATAAGGTCAATATCTAACAAGGGTTATTGTGCGCGGGTTATGTATCAAGTAATTTCACAAAAGTATGCTTGAAAAGAGCATAATTTAAGCATTTTAGTGTGAAAAATAGGACAAGTAAACATTCTAATTCCATCCCCACTTGAATTATACAACGTCCTCGTTGTATATATAAAACATTATATACGGGAATTTAAAAAGAATTAGAATGAGAAACTCCCCTGATATTTGCTCGGTAGATTTTCCATGTTGAGTTTAATTGAATAAGATTTCATGTTGAATAGCTGCCTTGAAGTTTCAAGACTCTAACACTTCACAATCTCTAAATTTGTAAATTCTCCACCAATATTCGTCGATATTTCTTTCACGAGGTCCTGTATAAAACATAGGAAAAACATGTGCATTCCTATCTTGGTACCTACGGTTAATTTAAACTAAACTAAACAAACTAAATATGAGTCAGTCTTGGTGAATACACCGTATCATGTGCATGAATACGCCGTATTGCCAGAACTGACAATAATGTTTTTTAAAGTGCATTTAAAGTAAAGGCTGATAATGTCCAGACAATCAATATGCCGTATGGTATGGAGCGGATACGCCGTATTGATGTCTGGGAAGACAGACTCGATAAAATTAAATAACATTCCGGGTTGTCTCCCAGGAAGCACTTTTGTTTACAGTGAAGTCTTTAAGTTAGACTTTTCTTCAGCTTCTCACTCGATGCGCGTAACCATCCATCCTTCGTCCATCATCCGAAAGATTTCCTGGTAAGCTCGGCACACCTCTTCACTTGTGATTGTAAGATCGTTGTATTCGTCTTCTTTTACGGCAACATATTCTTCTTCATCATTGAACGAATATTTGATCATCTTGTATCTTTTTATTTGGAAAACCAGCACCTCGTGAGTTTCGATACCACATAACTCATGTCCTTCTTCATGAGTTTCGTTTTCATATTCCCTTTCATCATAATCATGGTAGTTAATCTCATGGATTTTCTATTTTTTCTAACAATCATTGCTTGATTCATCATCACTGATTAAGCCCTCCATGATAGCTTTGTTTCTTAAAGCTTTATCTTTTAGTTCGCTATCTTCCAGAGCCTCATACCATTCAAGTTCTTGGTAATGGAGCGAGTTTCCAATATGGTAAGCTCTGGGCAAATTTCCTCCATTACAATAACCATCCTCTCTCCAACTATAGGTTGGCCATTTCGAACACCTAGTTTTATAGTTGAAAGGCTTGTAAGTATGTTTGACTGGTTTTGGTTCCTTCTATACTCCATTATCAAGCCATGGCTTGTCATACACCCATGGTACATTTTTGTTCCATTTGTAGATCCAATCATCTTTGTAATATTTATAGGTTTTAAACCCCATAATATCCTTTTTAAGTAAGTCTGGATCTACTTTTAGAAGGTAATTAAATTCATTGAATGCCAAACAGAGAGGTGTCTCATAGTAAAAAATGTCAGTTTCTATCTTAAAGATTTTGGCAGTTTCTTCCTTATCACTCTAGTATTCTTCAAGATTAGAAGATTCATCATCAGATACCTCAATTTTATCACCACCTATTTTCCAGTAATCCCACAAAGCTCCTTTGGTGAATATATCCATCATTTTATAGTTTATGAACTTTGTAGCCAACCAGCCTTTGAATCTTGGATTGGCTGGGTCCCATTTTATTACGGGAGTGTTATTTCCCTCGACGCGAGAAGGCGGGTAGTATTTTCTAAAAAACTTAGCAGTTAAGTCCACCCAACAAGTGATTGATTCTTTGGTTTTATCAAACCATCTCCGTGCACCTCCAACCAATAAGATTGGGAAAACAACAATTCTCAGTTTATCATGATCTACATTGGGTAACTTGATTGGGTCAATAATCTTAAGGTAGTATTCAATATGCTCAACTGGGTCTTTCCCGTTTGTTCCACTAAAAGCATTGTTGTGCAGATCATCCAAGAATTTTCCTTTCAATTCATAAGCGTTCTTCCCGTTAACGGTAATACTTGTAATCCCAGAATAGTAATCTGCTTTGTCATTAGGCGCAAATGTTTCCATACTTGACTTCTTTCCCGTGTTCGCCATTACTTCTTCAATCGACTAGCTCTGATAAGTACTTCCTGTAACAAGGATAAAAATATCAGCAGGATTTGCTCTAAAGAAAGATAGAAAAAAATTTAGCACGGAAATCAAATACGAAAACTAAGATTTTGTTCCAAATGATCGATACGCCGTATCCAATGGAAGTGGATACGCCGTATTAATCTTTTGAATGAATACGCTGTATTGGATAGAAAGTTGGATACGCCGTATCCAATGGAAGTGGATACGCCGTATCGAGTTATCGACCAGAACAGTGTATTAGGAAAACAATTAAATTAAACACACAAATATACAAGCAAATAATTAAACTAACAAATATATAGAAATATATAGAATATACAAGAGTATACACTAATCTAATTAACACTACTCCTAAGGGTTAGATCTAATGTTAAAAACCAAAATATAAAATAAAAATCAAGATTAATTTTCACTCCTCGGCAGTAGCGCCAAAAACTTAATGTGTCGTTGTGTGGTGTATATTTTTATGATTCAAGTTTTAAATTTATATTTTGCCGACTTAACCAAAAACAACACTTTAAGGGGCAGCGTACCCGGTCGGTGGTAGATTCGTGGTAAGTAAGGTGTCAAACACTTGAAGCGAAGTTAAATCTCTTAATTTATTTATATTTTGGTTATCTAATCTAAGTTAAACCTATGCTAATCCTATGTTAGTTCTAATCCTAATTCTAACAAGTAAAAGGGGGGTTTCAGCCTTAGAGACTGGCACATGTTTGGTTGGTGACTATAATCAATTCAAGACACTTTAACCCTACAAGCAAATTAACAGAAGATAAAAGAGCAATCGAGCCTTATGATAGAAAACTGTATTAGCCATCATTAATCCGATTAGAATTTGGTTTGTTTATTTAGTGCAATGATTACTTATCTCGAAGAGGCATATCATTCTTAGACTTAGGCGAGACTTTATCCTAAGACCTAGATACATTAATTCTATCACAATTAAAGCATCCGCATAAAGCATCCTTATTTGCTAATTATAATCTATCTTAGGGATTAAAGCAATGGTGATCTTGTTAAAGCCTAGCTCATAGAGACTTTACCCACTTACTGCTTAATGGTAATTTATACACTAGTAGTCCACTTGTCCAACTATCCAATGGAATCAGAACATTATTTGTTGAATTATCTAGATTCACCTACTAGTCAACATGTTCAATAAACCAAAGGCAATTTCCGTTAACTAGTTAAGCCAGAAGCGTATCCTTAGCACGATTTTAGAAGGACAATGCTTGTGATCCTATGATTCTAGATGTATAAATTATTATATGGAGAGCTATCCCGGCATCTAGATTACTTGGTCCATATCACTAGATCTAGTTGAATGACAGGTCGCATACAAAAGCACGTAAACAAGTATGAATTGATAAACATAAACAAGCATACAACGATAAATTAAGCAATCAAGATATAAACCAAACCAAACATTCAGATCTTCAGTGGCTAATACCCAAAGGTATTAGCCTTCAAACATCATACTTAATACAAGAGTAATTGTTTTATCCAAGGTAAACTAACCGAGTTAACGAATGATACCAAAAACTGAACGATTACAAAAGTATAAGAAATTACACGTAATGCGTTGCAAGACCTCTTCTGCTCTTTTTCTCCTCTAAAAATCGACTTTTGTGGTTTAGGTATCGAGAATATGATTTAGCACACCTAAAACTCATTTTTGAGTTTTCTATTTATAGTGTCTGGAAGTCGGTTCGATACGGCGTATCCAATGGGTTGGATATGGCGTATTAGAGTTTCTTGGAGTAGGGACCACGTTTGATATCTACCAGAATCTTCACATACTATATCTTCAATACGGCGTATTGGTCTTCTCTAGATACGGTGTATTAAGCTTGTTTCCTTCGTGGTCTTTGGTGAGTGCAGGCACGGATACGCCGTATCTTCCTTGATGGATACGACGTATTGGTAGTCTGAATCATTAATCTTCAAAATATCTTCGTTTAAGCTCCAGAATGCGCGCCTTTTGCTAATATTCACCAAGTACTCTGTAATTACTGCAATTCTCTAATTTAAATGATTAAGTAACATTTCTTTGCAATAATTATATAAAATGGGTTAATTACATGGGATAAATGATGCTATAAAATAGACATTATTTGATGTCATCACTTACTCGACATGTTTCTATATAACATGTCTCATCATCATTTTAATATTTTCATATTTAATTTCATGGGCAAGTCTTCTCAACATTTATATGTCCAAGTTCAACGTTAGACATATATTACGATTATACCATACATTGGTCATACATCGCAATCAAATCCCATTCGCTTAACTCAATGTCTAACACTACATGTTACGATAATTTCTAATCATACTTTATTACCAATCATAAGCATATCATACTTATTAATACCTTGCTATCGCATTATAATTATCATGTTCTTTAGACAACATGATTTAACATACCTTAACCATTCATCTAATTAGAATGCATATAATCATCTACACATTAATACATAAACAATTTTAGCTTTAAGCAACTTTTCATAGTACAAGCTTTTATACATTCACTTGCCCATATTCACATATTTTAATCACGTCTTTTCTAAAATGCAATTTCATGCATTTTACTTAGCATCAAATACTTCATAAGCTTGCACCATCATACACAACATGTTCTACTTAGACATATAACAACTACCATAGACTATACATCATATAAACATATATTTACGCTCTTAACACTTATCCAATAAGTGTTTTACATTCTTAACCGCAAGCAAAGATCATTTAGTCTATGGCCAAATAATATATCTCACATTTCATAACCATTTTATGTCTAAGCATCATCATAATCAAGCCACAAGTAATAACTACCTTATAACTAAGGCATTCACATTCCACGCTACTTATACTTACGGCATACGCATCTACGAGTGGTCTACGTTTAGGCAACCTATCATGGAAACCTACTTCACTTAGACCGAAGCTCTGATACCAAGTTGAAACGCCCCTTTCCAGAGTTAAAATTTGACCAAGAATTAAAAACTTTACGAAAACGCTTGACCGAGAATGACCTTGTGTCATTCCTTAATATATTTTTTAAAACACATTACAATTAGACCCTTTAAAGTTTCATTATCACAAACTAGACTTCATAAGCTTTCCAACGATATAAGGAACTCATTCTAACTCCTTACGGTTCAAACGTTACGTCAAAAACAAAATTCAGAAAACATTAGCCTCAGCCCAGCCGGGCGGCTGGAGGCTCGCTGGTGGCCATCTGGGCGATTGGGAAGCCGTGTCGGGCGGCTGGAGTCTCCCTGGAACACACCAAACTTATTTTTAGACTTTATTTAAGAAAAACTAACTTCCCGGACTCGACAATAGGTGAAACTTTCCAGAATTCCTTAAAACATCACATTACAACATTATCATAAACCATTTGTGGTCTAATTGACCTAAAACATATAGTTTATTGGATTTACCAAACACCCCGTTTCAACCCGTTTGCATAACATTATTGACCCATTTCACTTAAAACCTTTCAATGACATACATGCCTATTATTCCATCATTAGGACCTGAGCATAAACTTATTAGCAAGACATTTACAAAGGTTTTAAGACACTTTAGGGGTTCAACATGGACTCAAGCTTGGCATCTAATACAATATCTTACACATAATAGCAATACTTTCAAAATCCAATCTTCCAAGCCATATGCCTTATCAAGGCTTTACCTTCATATCATAATAACCTACAAAACGGTTCAATAACTAAACCGTAAGCGAAACGCTTATTAAGTAAATAGGTTATAACATAGAATTATATGACATCAATCACATAAGCATCATTCACACAAATATTAATCCATAAGACTACTTTTCATCAACAATAGCACATTACACTTAAAACGCATTCCATTCAATCATACTAAATCATTTACATACCTTATATGGGTCAAAATAGACTTAACCACAACTTTGGCTAGTTTTGCTAAACTAGCTTCTAACTTATACTTAATCCAAGCCTACAAAACCAAGGCTTCATAAACCTTCATTAACATCATCCATATAACACATATATGATAAAATCAATATAATCTCACATTACAACCAATTTACTTACCTTAGCTCCAAAGCTAAGTTTATCAATAATTCGCATCACCATCTAAAGCTTGCATCCTAACCAAGAATCAATACATATTTAATTTTACTAATATACATAATAATTATGGGTGTCTAAATCCATCCCTAACCATGATCAAATCCCTCTTTACCATTTATATGATCCTATCATGATCATCATCCCCAAATTACTAATTTCACTCAAAACACTAATTCACCTTAACCCATTATTATTAACACTTCAATACTTGCTTTAGAAACATAATACCACTTACTTGTCTATGAGCATGGGTAGGGTTATCTTTTAGGAATTAGACCTTACATACCAATTCTTGATCATCAAAATCTTTATGAATTCCCTCTCTTTTCTCTCTTGTGACGTCACCTCCACAACACCAAAATTAACTAGAAGCTATGAGAAGTTCCAAGGAATTCTTTAGTATATCTTAGTTAGTAATTTACCACATTGGCAGAAATAGTCCCTCAAGTACTATTCTTCATAAGTTGGCCACATTAACATATGTAACTCATTTACCACTTGACAACTCTAGTCCTTTAAGTCTATATCTTTTATATTTGTGGCACATCATATTTTCTAACGCCATTTACATAATATTAATACTTATAGTTTGACTATCGGGTTGACTAGCCAATTACATAACGTTTTCAAACTTATAAAATTCATAGTCAAACTATTCCAATGGCATTCTCGTACTGAAATTCTTATAAACCGGTTTTGGGGTGTTACATCAAGGACCCGCGATCAAGGAGTTTTGATGAATACAAGTGGATGTTCGATTTAGAAATCGATCAATTAGCTGATGAGTATGAATTAGGGATAGGAAAGAAAGGACATATGCTCGATGATATATGGGAAAATTGCAAGAAAGTTCATGGGGGATAATACATACTGTTGGAACGATCATGGGATAGAAGAAAATGAAAGACAAGAAAGCGGTTTAGACATAGAAGAGTATGATCCACCTGAGGTTCATGTAGAAACTTTTGAGGTAAAAAGATACTCGTTTAATAGTGGGCATAGTTTCATTTGTGTTACCAAAGAAATAGGAGATACCTTACCATTAGGAAGATGTGGATCCTAACTTAAGATCTTGCTTACCTTGTAAAAGGGTTAGTTGTATTGAATAGATTCAAGACAATTATGGTAGAAACTTTGTTAATACTAAAGAGTATGCAGAATCTACTCTTTAATATTTAGAAGAATATGAATGTAACAGTGAACTGAATGAACAATGTATAACTGAAAAGCTCCAATATTATTATGAATAATACGAGTACTCTGTGTAGTACTAGGGTTTACAACCTTGAAGCTATATATGAAAAATGTATGAATCTGTATCTCTAACCATAACCTAGGATCTCATTTTATACACCAAGGAGTCCTTTACAAGATAACTACAAATCTTCTATAATTCTAAAAGATAACAGCATATCTTCTAACTATATACGATATACATTGGATAAGTCAATACATATCACTAAACACGTCTTTATCTCTTTAGTAGTCTTAATCTTCATGCAGCAGTCTTAAGTCCTTCAACAGTCTTAAGTTTAGTACTGGCAGTACTAACTGGTTAGTACTGGCAGTTATAACTTAAGCAGTACAAAATCTCGGCTTGGCAGTACTAAGTGTGTAGACCTTTAATTCCCAACAATCCTCCCCTAAACTTGTGATTTACCTCTAAATCATCAAGTTTCTTGAATTAAAATCTTGTTCTCTAAGAGGGTTCTTCCAAACACTTCATCTTCTGGGCCTTTCAACCTGCATGAAGATCTTCCTAAGAAGCTCTCTTGACATCTCACTATCTTGTTCCACCAAGAGCTTTGCAACCAGCATCAATGTAAGAGTTCCTCTTAACAATGGATACTCCTTCTCTACCAGCATGTAGATGTCAATTCCATCCTTTATAGACACATGATGCACTCCATATGAATCATATAGCTTCCAAGTTAAATTATCATAAATATGCTTTTGAAGCTTCTACAATTCATCATCTGTATCTGGCTTAAACAATCTCTTCAACTCAACCTATATTTCTCTTTCTTTGTCTTCTGTGAAGAAACATGTAATCTTATGATCTAAACCAAGAACAAGAGAGAGATGTGGGTTGTGATGTTTAGATAGAGAAAGTGATGGAATGGATGATGTTATTACTATGTGGAAAATATGGAAGAAATGAAAACAACCAACCCCTCTCCAAGGCTAGGAGAGGGCTTATATAGTTACATCATGGCCGACCCATAGGCTATGATGGGCTTCCCATGGGCCTTGGGCCGGATTAGCTTCTATACTAAACATGAAACAATCTACGAGCTAAGACCTATTACAACTTGGAAGTGACTGACACTTTTTGTGTTTCCAACAATCTCCCCCTAAGGGAGGTCACTCCATTTTACAAAACTTTAAGCCTAGCATACAATGCTTTGTCTTTAGTCTTTAGCTCGTCCTTTTGACATTCTCCTGTGAGTATGTTGTAGTGATCATTGATTTCTGGATTGAGCTTGTTCCTTGAACTTGTATTTGACATTGTGATCTTGAGCATCTTGAGATCATCAACCAAGCACAATCTCTTCGCCATCTTGAAACTTTGCCATCTTGTGGATTTGTGATTTCTGAACCAACATGCTCATACCTTTCTTGAATGGTTGTCTTGAAAAACTTTAATGCTACGTCTTTCTTGAGATTCGTTAACTATAATACTTCGTCACTTCGAGAAAGACGTTCGTTATCAGAGTAGCGGAAGTCTTGAAATATGTATTTGAGCCTTTCATGAAGTCCTTATGTTTGTCTATCGGGTATGAGCATGTGGCTATGGATCTTGTGAGTCAGCTGGAATCAGGAACCTCCACCACCATCTTTAAATAGCCTGCATAAAAACAGTTAGCAATAAAGCGGGGGGACGAATATGGCTTTGTCATTCGCCCAGGTTTGGTTGGAGTAACCTTCAAATCCGTGAGGATCGACCTGTGATCAGATAGATTCAATTTAAGAAGAATCTTCTTGACAGGATTTCCAGCTGTAGTATTGAATCTTTCTAACACATAAGTATTAGATTCATCGTACTCAGCATGTTCTCATTATCGGAACGTCTCAAAGCAGACAGCACGATAAGAGTGAACCAGTGAGTTACTATCTCACCGATTGATATAGAAAATCGATTTGAAAATCAATCGACGTGTCACTTGCTAAAGTGGTTTTGTGACACATCGAGAGTTTTAAGCAATTCAAAATTCTTTAACCGTTGATCCATAACCTGGAACAAGTTTGATTCATAAAGAATCGCACCATTGTTGCTTTCCAGTTGTCACAAGCTTGATTCATAAGAATCGCACAAGTCACCTACCATGAGCTTGTTTGATGTTGGCTCAAGCAGGATTTCCATCTTCATTGTGAATACCTAAGTATCACTCGGATGTTCTGGCAAAATCACAAGGATCTTGCGTAGGACTCTAATGATATTACTTGATATTCACATTGTGTGAGATAACAAGCTAAATTATGACAAGTGTCCTAATGAGATTAATGGATGATCTCTTTTGGCTCTAGACTCAATAGTGCACTTTTAATTTTAGTGATCGGAGGCTGGAGCTGAGTGCCACCTTTTCAATATCAACTAACTCGGAGTGAGAAAGTCAATAGAAATGAGTGTATCTCCGTGAGTTTTGAAACAAAGTCTTTCCGACTTTGAGTGGCTGGGAGGGGTTTGTGCATAGCGTCACTGGGTCCATGACTGTCTTCAATGTCAGACAACACCTAAGTGTTTCTGACAGCATATGTATTGACCCGGTTTCTGCCTAAGTGTATGGAGGGCTTCTTTCTTTTCACCCTTTATCCTTACATTTCTTTTTCATTCTTCAACCCCTTCAATGCTTACCGAGACTTCATAACTAACACCTTGTTGGGTTTGTTCCAGTGTTAGCTCCATCTCAGTCGGCATTATTCCCGATTCTCACTTTTTCTCCTTTTTAATCATACCTAAGGACTTCTACACTAACTAGTGGATATCCCTGGGTAGATCCCTCCGGTTCTGGCTGGATCATGGGATTTGAATACCTATACCTAACCACCTTATAACTCCATAAAATTAAGTACATGGTCGGTCTTTTAGGGTATTCCATCACCATTACAAACCAAAATCATTGAAAAATTCATTCAAAGTGTTTGATATAAATATCAAAAGGTTTACACTTTGAATGTTTTTAATCATCACTAAAAGCTCCCCCTTAACATGTGCATCGTAATCGTAGTACATGCTAAGTGTGGAGTGCATCGAGTCCATTTTAATTGATTACTTCTGTCAATATACATTAAGTCCAGGTTAATCACATTTTCTCCCCTTATCCAAAATGTTAATCCCTTGATATTT
This sequence comes from Tanacetum coccineum, assembly GCA_026074375.1. NCBI lineage: Eukaryota > Viridiplantae > Streptophyta > Magnoliopsida > Asterales > Asteraceae > Tanacetum > Tanacetum coccineum. The sequence continues at coordinate 11,265 of BQNB010069204.1, read as the reverse complement.
TGGATATCAATTGATTAACCGTTCGGGGACAAAATGATGTATTCTAGCAGAATGGAACATATTATTGCTCCCCCTCAACTTTTGAGGGTTTATAAGATGGTGCCGAGTACAATTATTTGAAAGATTTTGAATTTACTAAGAAATTCTTGTAAAATTTGTACTCGAGCACATCTTATTTTTCACCAAAAAGTCTACACTACATACAATCACATGATTATTATGTACGAGGTTTGACCTGATTGATGAGAACATCATATGATAGAATCATATGGTTCTTTTGTCGCAGCCGTAGGTCTCCTTCGTATAATTTTCCACCAACGAACTTTTCCAAGCTCCTCATTAACCTTCTTTCTTTCAAGAGGTTGTCAATCTGATCTTTCTCTGTCCAAGCACTCTTCAGCGTTGCTTTAACTTTCTTTCCAAGTTATGAAAGTCAGTGGCATCGAACTTCGAGGATAGACAGATTCAGATACATATGTAACTTGAGTTTGTATGGTTGGTGATAGTCGGTGATGAATGTAGTCTTAGCTTCCCCCTAAACCAGCAATCCTTTCTTGAGTAGATTCAGAACTTTCTTGCAAGCCGCATCAAGCAGTCTTAATGTATAAAGCCCAGATATCCGAAGTACATAATTAACCCTTTCAAGAACTTGATACCGCAACACCAAAGTCAATTAAATCCCGGATGAGCGCATTTCTCTCTTCAGGATAGCAATGATATAAATTGTAACACCAAAGTCAACTAAGTCCCGGATATCACAATTATTCCCTCTAAGTATTCGAAATGGAAACACCTAAGTCAATTAAGTCCTAAATGTACTCATTTTTTTCTACAGAATACTGACTAACTTAAGGAAACATCATACCTATGTGTACCTCTTTTATCAAATATTTCTACTTCATTTAAGAATAAGCTTAGGGATTGACCATTTGGGTAAACATTAATTGAATTAGAAAGAAATTTTCTCATGTTTTAAATGATAATACTCCTAACACTCCCCCCTAGGGACTCAAATGATGCATACTGGCTAATGACGAGATGTCTCTTCCTACATGTGATTGAAATAGTGCACCCGAAAGATTCAAAACAACCTAAAATCAAAAGAAGCTAACCTCAAAAGACAAAAGAAGCTAACCTCAAAATAAGGCCAAGGACACTATCAAGTATACATCTACTCCTTCCCCCTTGCTGGTTTCGACACTTCGGAATCAACAAAACCTTATATGCATACATATTCGAGATCGTGTTTAAAGAATTAATAAGCTTAAATCTATTCTGTAAGAATCAACTTCAAGGCATTTAAAACTATGAAAGTATTTCTAAGCATTCCTAAATCTTTTACAAACTATGAGGTGTTAGCAATATTGATCATATGTAGTTTAAGGCCTGAATTCACTAAGTCTCAAATTGCAAATAAGTCCATAAAGATTTAAACAAATGACATCAAAAGCTCTTGTAGTTAATATAAATTAACTCCCCTTGAAATTATTATCTGTCATTATTCAAAATTTTATCCGTTTATTCCATGACTTATTTTGAAACACTATTTTAAAAGATTATTGGATGACACTTTCTCCCCCTCAAATAATGACCCATTTTCTATTTAAAGAGCTGTTGTCATTGTTTGAGTGGTCGAATTGTCTTTGAATTTTTTTTTGTGATTACTGAAAACACTGATTCATTATGAAGACAACTTTTTACCAATAAAAATAAGATTTCTCTTATTTTGACACATAAGCGCACTGACACGTACACTTATGGTAATATAGGAAGCACGGGTTGTGTTGCAAAGTAAACACAAGCCTTTGCATGGTCATAAAGTAGACCATGCCCGAGAATAAATTCCCGTTGAGAGGTCAAGTTTCCTTTTTGACGGAATACTTGCCTTTAAGATGATGACCGGGTTGCTATCTGAAATAATAGCAAGCCATATGGCATGTTTTGAAAACATTAGAAACTTCTGCTCGAACTTCATTTACAGGCTCGTATCATTGTTGAATGACATTTCTAAGACCGTAAATGTTATCGATTTTCAGAAGACATGCCATTTGAAAACTTCTTTTTGTATTTTTCTCATTTTTTAATTTTGTATTTTGTTTTTGAAAAATTTATATAAAAAGAAAATATTTTTAGTTTTTCTGAGTTATATTATATACAAAGGATATTCGAATAGGTACCACCACTATTCGTCAGTGTCATCTGCCAACTTTTTTAGTGTCTCCGGCGTAAAACTTCGCATACCCAGCTTGTTGATTAGAAATTCAATTCTTTCTCGGCCAAGAGCTTTAGTGAAGATGTCCGCCAATTGATACTCCGTATTGACAAAGTAAAGTTCGATCACACCATTTTCAACATGCTCCTTGATGAAGTGAAATCTGATGTCTATATGCTTGGATCTGGAATGTTGAACGTTGTTGCAGCATAAGGCAATAGCGCTTTTGTTATCACAGTACATTGGAATTTTATTGAATCCAAAGCCATAGTCAATAAGTTGAGATCTCATCCAAAGGACTTGAGCACAACAACCGGACAAAGCAATATATTCGGCTTCCATACTGGATATCGCAACGCTTTTCTGCCTTTTAGACGACCAGCTCACAAGTCTATCACCCAAAAGTTATATACTACCAGATGTGCTATGGCGTGTATCTTAACAACCAGCATGATCCGCATCTGCAAATGCTGTTAGTGCAAAGGAAGAATCCTTTGGATACCAAAAACCCCGATGTACGGTTCCTTTTAGATACCGAAAGATCATTTTTACCGCATTTAAGTGCTTTTCGGTAGGCCGAGCCTGATACCGGGCATACATGCATATAGCAAATTGTAGGTTAGGTCTACTGGATGTAAGATAAAGGAGGGTGCCAATCATACCACGATAGTGTGATGGATCTACAACTTTCCCATCTTTATCCTCATCCAGTTTGGATTTCTCCACCATGGGAGTATCCACTAGGTCACAAGATTCAAAGCCATATTTCTTTAGTGATTCAAGAGCATATTTAGATTGGTTTATGAAGATGCCTCTAGGATTTTGAGAAATCTGTAGTCCTAAAAAAAATTAGATTTTACCCATCATCGACATCTTGAATTTTGAACACATGATTTTAGCGAATAGATCACAAAGTTCAGGAGAAGATGCAGCAAAGATAATGTCATCGACATATATTTGTACACTTTGTAAGTCGGTCAACGATCACCCAAATGGTATCGTACCCTTGTGATGACTTAGGAAGCTTCGTGACAAAACATCGTGATATTTTGTTCCCATTCCATTGAGGTTTTCTGTAATTTTTTTTTTGTTCTATTCTTCTAATTTTTTTATTTTTTTTTATTTTTTTTTTGTTTTTTTTTTTTTTTTGTTTATTTTTTTTTTTGTTTTTTTATTTTTTTTATCTCGGGTTGTACCAACAACCCGATTGTCTCTGATGGTTCAGCTTGACCTTAGCACAGGTCAAGAACTTGCTAACATAGGTGGCGATGTCGGCTTTTCCATATGGGCCCCAATATAGTTCTTTCGTTCTTGATAATTTTCTCGGGAACCTAGATGGAGTAGAATATCTTTGATTTGTGGACTCGTGCATGATCACAGTCCGCAAATCGCCATAACAAGGTAACCAACTCCTGCCATTGAGGCATAGGGTTCCATCCGTACGAGGTTCCACGGGGTTCCAACTTTTCCGTCCTAATCGCCTCTGGATTTTTAGCGTTTTCAACCAACATTCCTCCAACATCTTCATTCTTGATGTTCTCTGGTTTTTGTGCTTCAGTCTGAGCATTCAAGATTTGTTTGGGAAGGTCCAAACTAATAGTCATAACCAAGGCTCGAACTCTTAACGGTGGTTCTCGTTCTTTCCTGCTCAAAGCATCAGCAACGACATTGGCTTTTCCCGGGTGATAACGAATATCGCAATCGTAATCACTAAGCAACTCTAACCATCGGCGTTGTCTCATGTTTAGTTCCTTCTGATCAAGAATGTGTTGTAAGCTCTTGTGATCAGTGAACACTGTACACTTGGTTCCGTACAGATAATGCCTCCAAATCTTGAGAGCGAACACTACTGCTCCAAGTTCCAAATCATGAGTTGTATAGTTCTTCTCATGAATTTTTAACTGGCGTGATGCATAAGAAATCACCTTTTCTCTTTGCATCAACACAGCGCCCAAACCCTTCTTTGAAGCGTCGCAGTATGCGATGAAATCTTCGCTTCCTTCAGGTAATGCAAGGATTGGTGCACTGCACAACTTTTGCTTCAACAGTTGAAAAGCTGCTTCTTGTTTATCGCCCCACTCAAACTTGACCTTCTTTTGAGTAAGCTTAGTCATTGGTTTGGCGATCTTTGAAAACCCTTCAATGAACCTCCGGTAATACCCAGCAAGACCTAAAAATTGACGAATCTCCGTTGGTGACTTAGGAGATGTCCAATCTTTAATGGATTCAATCTTGGCTGGATCCACATGAATTCCTTCACTATCGATCACGTGACCGAGGAACTGTACTTTGGGAATCCAAAATTCACATTTGGAAAACTTGGCATACAACTCCTCCTTCTTAAGCAATTCTAAGATTTGCTTAAGGTGTTCTTCATGTTCTTGCTTGTTCTTCGAGTATATCAGAATATCGTCAATAAAGACAATCACGAATTTATCCAGATATGGTTTGCATACCCGATTCATAAGGTCCATGAATACGGCAGGTGCGTTTGTCAAACCAAACGGCATAACTTGAAATTCGTAATGGCCATAACGAGTTCTGAAGGCAGTCTTCGGAATGTCTTCTTCTCGAACCCTCAATTGGTGATAACCTGACCTTAGGTCGATTTTCGAGTAGACACTCGACCCTTGGAGCTGATCAAATAAATCATCAATTCTTGGGAGCGGATAACGGTTCTTCACCGTTAGTTTATTCAATTCCCGGTAATCAATGCACATCCGGAATGATCCGTCTTTCTTCTTGACAAACAAGACCGGAGCTCCCCAAGGTGAGGAACTGGGTCTTATAAAGCCTTTATCGGACAGTTCTTTCAGTTGCTCAGATAACTCTTTCATCTCGGAAGGCGCCAATCGATAAGGTGCCCGTGCTACAGGTGCAGCACCAGGTACCAAATCAATTTGAAACTCCACTTGTCGAGTCGGAGGAAGACCCGGCAAGTCCTCAGGAACTCCGCTAACTCTTTCATTTCGGAAGGCGACTCGCCAATCGATAAGGTTGCCCGTGCTTACAGGTGTGCGCAGCACCAGGTACCAATTCAATTTGATTACTCCACTTGGTCGAGTCTGGAGGAGAGACCCGGCAAGTCTCCTCAGGAAATATTTTCAGGAATAGTCTCGAACTATTGTTCGCACGTCCTCATGTCGCTTCTTTTGACTTGTCTTCTGCAACCTCCTATGCAGTGACTGTGCCAAAAAGATAGGAAAATCCCTTTTTGCATGTACTTCTGCGTTGTTTAGTGCTTGATATAGGTTTAATCGTGTCACATTTCCCTAGTTACTTCCATCACCGTGTATGATTAAGGTTTCATTTCCCCAGGGGATGCGAACAATCTTCTCGGCGACAATGATGAAACCGCTTGGTACTTCGTCCAACCAATCCATACCGTATTATGAGCAGCGAAAACTACCAAGTTTCTAATTAGGAATTAAGTTTATGTTGAATATGGGATGGTTTAGGAAGTTTATGTGAACCCCTTAGGGATAGTGTTTACCCAATATTCTCCTGTTGCTAGTTCGACATATAATAAGTGATCTAGGGTAGATGGCGGTATGTCATTTGGGAGCTAATGTAGTAGTACACAAAACTTCTATCGGCTCCCATATCATATAAGATATATGCATAAGCGGCTTTTTTTTTGTTTTTAGAAGGATAGTACCCGTACGACGGGGTGTCTGGGTTTACCCCCATATTTCCAAACGTCATAATCCTTCGTGGAGCATTGTCAGTCCCAGCTAGATTACCACGTTCTTGGGTTTCGTAGGTGTTGGGCTATGTTTCTTCTAACATGTCTCTTGAGCGCTGCATCATAGCAACCATTTCCCTTCTGATTATTGTTGTTGTTGTTGCGGTTGTTGTTGTTAGCATTTGCAGGTCGGCTTCTACAATCCTTGGCCAGATGGCCAACCTTTTTGCAGTTATTGCACCTAGGTGGACAAGGACCTTCATGATTGTAATCACACTTGGAACACAGAGGTTTAGACCCAGCGTATGGTTTCCTGTCACTATTGCCTGTAGTGTAGGCCTGGCCTGTGTTCTGCCTCTTATTCTGCTGTTGTTGGTTTTGATTGTTCTTGGAAAGATCATCATACTTTCTTTTCTTTTCTGCCTGACGTTCAGCATAGGCATGGGTCTTCTCATCCATCAACTCAGTTGTAAACTCGATAGCCTCTTGCATGGTTTTCGGCTTTGATGCCTTTACACTTCCAAGTATCATATCAGGCAAGCCACCGATATGCTTTTCAATCTTGTCTACCTCTTCTGGGAACATCCTGGCACACATCAATGCTAGTTGCTAAAATTGTCGATTGTAGGCCACCACATCGGTGCCCTTAACCTTAAGATTCCACATCTTAGTCTCAATCTTCTTGATCTTACCCCTCGGGCAGTATTTATCAGTCATCATTTTCTTCAGTGTTGCCCATGGCATGGCATGAGCTGCTTCGGGAATAGTGGTCTTAACATGGGCATTCCACTATGTAAGAGCATCATCTTGTAGAGTGCAAGTCGCAAATTTGACTTGACAAGATGCTGTGCAATTGCTAATGCTAAACACAGACTCCATTTTCTTAAACCATCGAGTGAGTCCGACGACTCCCTTAGTGCCTTTAAAGTCCAAAGGTTTGCATTTCAAGATTTTTGAATAAGTGCATTCGTGAACAGCTTGTGTTAGCCTTGGTCCTGAACCATTGCTGTTGTAGCCATTCCTAACCCTGCTTGCTTCTGCTTCAGCCATTGCAGCATCAACTCCTTGGTCAATTAAGGCCTGAAGTTGTGCCTCAATAACAGTTGTGGTGGTTGTTGCATTTGGGGTTGGTGTTGACCTTGTGGTTCGTTTTGGTGTCATTTTCTTCAATCACAAGAAAATACAATACCCGTTAGATTTTAATACAATCATAACGTGACATAACATATGCATCATAAATAAAATAAGATCACATCACACAGTGAAACATACAACCAACACAAGATCGACATAACATAATACATCCATTCCATATATAATCTGGAAATATACATGATCTGTTTGGTACACAATGATTCCCTATCGCTAGGTTACAAAATGAAAAATCAACCTAGAGCCCTACTAGCCGGGAGTTACCCGTAATACTTAGTAGGCTATACAACATAGCTAAACAAAAGACAAAAGATCCATACCGGATAGCTAATCAAAACAAAAGATCTATACCGCCTGCTAGCTGGGAGTAACCCATAAAAACTTAGCAGGCTATATAGTATAGCTACAATATGGTATAAAAGTAACCCTAGGCACTACTACCAGTATCCTCTAAGGTGTCATCCCGTGCTCCAGCCTCCAAAGTCTGAATACGCATGATATGCCTTGTCGCGCGATCATCCGCGTCCTAATGCTGCCACTCGTGGCGACGCGCCTGAGTCTCTAACATTGTAACCCGTGCCTCTAATGCCCTGCTGTAAGCCTCAGACCTAGCTAAGGCCTGACGGGTCTCCATACTCTCTTGCTCGTAAGCAAGTCTCTCTCTCCTCAATACCTCAATCTCAGCTCTCACAGCTGCACGATCCTTCTGGGCATCGTGATGTCGTGAGTAAAACTCCAAACTCTCTCTACTGTGAACATCTATCTGGTAACTGACCCTCAAGTTGACCACCTCTAAGGAGGCCATCATCCTCCTCTTAGTATCTCGAACCCTAGTCTCCACAGTGTCTACAAAACTACAATTGAACCTACGGGCCATAGTGGGTCCTGGCTGTCTCGCAGCAGCAGCAGCAGTGGAACTCTCCCCAACCTCACACCCAGGTCTGGGAGCAGTAAGTAGTAGCCTCTTCGGAGGCGGCATGTCAGCTTCAGGAATATCAGCTCTGCGGCTAGTAGATGGTGCAGGTAGTGGTATAGGTAACAATGGTGGTGTCCCTGATGGGAGTAGTGGATGATAGGTGGATGGTGCTGTAGCTCTCATCTGAGTCATGGCTGCTCTAGTACGTAAATTGTAGTCCTTTAAGAAGAAAATGAGATTTTACCCTATCATCGAACATCTTGAATTTTTGAACAACATTATTTTAGCGAATAGATCATAAAGGTCAGGAGTAGATGCAGCAAAGATAATACATCGACAAGATTTGTACCATAGAAGTTCCTTGCCTTCTCTACGGTTGAATAAAGTTAGGATCCATGAGCCTTTTGAGGAAGTCATTGGATATCAGGAATGAAGGACAAACATTAATCAATACCACGCACGGGAGCTTGTTTTCATCCATAAAGAGCTTTCTTAAGCTTAGTAGACGTACTTAGGTTTGGTTGGCTCCACAAATCTTCCGGTTGGTGACATAAAACCTCTTCTCGCAGCATTACCATTTAGAAACGACAAGTCTTCACATCCATTTGATAGATGACCAAGTTCAGTTGAGCAGCAAAACGCTTAGAAAAATTCGTATAGCCTTAATCTTGCAAACCAGACTCGAATGCTCTTCAAAGTCGATTCCCTTTTTGGCGTAAACACGAGAGACCAACCGAGCCTTGTTTTTTTAAGAATACTCCTAACTCATCAAGGCTTAACCTTATGATCACTTAAGAGAGATGACAAATACTTTGTCAGGAGGAGGAAACATATGTTCACAAACTTCCTGACGTTCAAAAATTCATGAAGTTCTCTTGCCATTAGCTTCAATCCACATGCTTGAGTTTACTGCGTTCTGGTAGTTATAGGTTCGACTGAGTGAGAAAGGATCATCAGTAGCATAATTAAGGCTTGTTCATGGTGTTGTAGTCGTGTGGAAATGGTCTGTCGAGAGCACCGGATCTAATATTCTCAAGTGGGCTGATCCTTAGTCCATTTGCTATTGTGTTCAGAAAACTGGTGATCGGGAAGGCACAATTATATGAATACATATGATGATGAGGAACTTGATCAGTATGTATGTCGGAATTGGAATACCAATAGTACGGATCATTAACCCATATGTGCAACTTCAATATCATGATCGTCTTCTTCAACATCATGAGGAAATAATAGGTGTTTGATTTCTGGTGTTTGTATGAGAGTTACTTGGTGATGGGTGCATCTTGATTAATGTAAGTTGAGGAAGGTGAGCCAGTTAGTTGATAAGCATGTTCAGGTTGCAACTGCTTCAGGAATAGGAGCAATGGATTACTGGTGCTGGTAAATCAACATTAGGCGGGGAATTTATAGTGACTCATACAAACATTGGTTGAAACACAAATCCCCAGTCAGTGGATCTCGAAGGTGGTATAAATGGTGGTGAAGAAGGAGGGTTTAGCTCGAGTCCTGAAACTGATTGATCAGGAGTCATTTCATGAAGTGCGGGGGTCTGACTATGCAGTGTTCAGAAAGCCATCGCGGTCAGTCATCAAAGTCAACATTGAATGGTTTCAATTATTCATTGGTACGTCTGTTGTAACATCCGGAATGTTTCTTCGTGGGCTGCTTATCCAATGAAAATACCAATGTCAGGCCCTTCTCGGTTGTACTTCCCCAAATTCTCGCAATCATTCGTTTGCGGTTCGCAGAGTGCATCAAAAACACTGTAGATCCCGATCGATACGGGTGGGTTGTCATGTAAAAGTCGTATGGTGTTTTACCGTGACGGACGTCGTACATAGAACGATTTTTGGGTATAACAGGCTGTGGAAACGCTTCGGACCATAGAAAATAAAGGAGCTTTTGAATAATTAACATTAGTGAGGGCAGCTTCAATTAGAGTATGATTTCGTTATTCAACAAGCCATTTTGCTGTGGAGAGCGCTGAAAACGGATGTTCTCATGAGAGTTGCCAACTCGTATCAATATTCACGCAATGTCTGATTAAACAAAAACTCAGTTCCATTATCTGTTTGATGCGTCGAGAACGGTTTTCCTTAAGCCGTATGGGATCATCTTTAAAAAGTTGATAATCAAAGCTGGAGCTCATCTTTTGATCGCAACATTTGACCTTTTGCCTTGGTCAAGGGCATTCGGTCAGGATCTGTATTAGGGTTGCTATATAAGTGTGTGCTATCTGACGAATCACCCACACAGATCCATATGCAACAGATAGAGTTTTTCTTGATTGGTGTCCTCAGATTTAGGTTTGTGGGGTTTCTTTGAACTTTTGCCTAATGCACATGCAGAACATAAGTGATCCTTTTCAAACTTGATCTTAGGGAGACCTCGGACCAGTCCATGTCTTGCAAGATGATTAATAGCACCAAAGTTCAAGTGAGATAGACGATGATGCCATAACCAAGACTTGGTTTTAGAAGCCTTTGACAATAGACAAATGGGAGAGGACGCCATCATATTCCCAAGTGAGAGTGTATAAAGATTATCCCCTTGAGATCCCGTCAATAAATCAACACCTTCTAGATTGCGAATGAAGCATGTGTGTTGACGAAAAGCCACTTCGAGATTGGAATCACAGAATTGTCCCACAGAAAATAGATTATGCCCAAGTCCTTCAATGTAATAAACCCTTGAAATAGTAACATTCCCAATCTGATAGTCTCTATAACCCATTATCTTTGCAACTTGATCATTTCCGAATTTGATTGTACCCAAGAATTTACTGATGAAATTGGTGAGCTGAGAGCGATCTCCGGTCATGTGCTTCGAGCAACCGGAGTCCAAATACCAGAGAACGAGTTAGACAACCTGCATTCATTAAGAGAAGTAGATGGGATCCTGTTTGTTAGCAGACATTGGTTTAATAACCTTAGTTTTGCTAACGGACTCAGTATTCTTATTCTTCCTAGGTTTCCAAATATATCCTATCTGAGTGAACACTTTTCTTGTTGGTTTCCAAATATCTTTCTTAGATTTAATCTTCGTAGGTTTTGCACAAAATTTCACATCATTCATAGAGTTAGAAAGACACAAATTATCAAAAGACATGCAATCATCACTGTGAATACAGACATAATCAGAAGTATCTTGTTTCTTGGAATTTTGCACAGACGCAGATCCATTAACTTTAACAGTACCATTCCTTTTATTCAAACTAGATTTAACGTTCCTAGGGCGAGCTTCTACATTATTATTTGAATTACTACTTGGTGTTTGCAGAATCTTATCATTCCTGGT
>BQNB010069203.1:0-31403 GCA_026074375.1 Tanacetum coccineum | reverse complement strand
CAAACATAAAGGGATTTATGTTACACCTTCTCATACAAAGAAGATTTTTACTAATATGAAGAGGGAAGGAAAAGGTTTCTCTGGGAGAATCACCCATCTATTTCAAACTATGATGGTTCAAGTTCTAGAATACATGGGTAAAGATTTAGCCGCTCCTACTGATTCCCATTCTACACCTATTATTACTTAACAATCATCATCTAAGCCTCAAAAGAAAAAGTCTAGAAGGAAACAAAGGAAAGACAGTGGTCCTATTGAGCCTATCCCTGATGAGGCTACTAATGAGGAACCTATATATACCCCTTCCTGTGATCTACCTCAAAGTGGTGAGGATAGATTGCAACTTGTTGAATTGATGACTTTATGTACCAAACTACAAAAGCAGGTTCTTGATTTGGAGGAAGCAAAGACCGCTCAAGCAAAGGAGATTGCCAGTTTAAAGAAGAGAGTTAAGCAGTTGGAAAAGAGAAGGAAGTCAAGAACTTTAGGGCTTAAGAGGTTAAGGAAGTTTGGTTCAGCTAGCAGGGTAGAATCCTCTAATGATGTTAGTTTGGGTGCTCAGGAGGATGTATCCAAAACAAGGGAGGAAAATAGCTGATCTTGATGCAGATGCAGAAGTGACCTTGATTGATGAGACTCAAGAAAGATATGATGAAGAGATGTTGTTTAATATACAAGATGATTTACAAGGTGAAGAAGTTGTTGCTGAAAAAGAAGTTGCTGAAAAGGAAGTTAGTGCTACTGATCCAGTTACTACTGCTGGTGAGGTAGTTACTACTGCCAGTGCTACAACAACTGTTGATGAGTTGACTCTGGCTCAGACCTTGATAGAGATTAAAGTAGCTAAACCAAAGGCTGTTACAACTACTGCCACTACAATTACTATTGCTATTTCTAGCACAAGACCAAAGGCAAAAGGAATTATCTTTCATGATCAGGAAGAGCAAGCATCTGCATTTACACCAATAGTTTCTTCATCACAACCTCCACAAGCAAAAGACAAAGGCAAAGGAAAAACGATTGAGCCTGAAAAGCCATTAAAGAAGAAAGATCAAATTGCACTTGATGAAGAATTGGCATTTAGATTGCATGCTGAAGAATAAGTAGAGTTGGAAAAAGAAAGAGTTGTACAAGAAGAAGCTAGCAGAGCAGCAATTAATGAAGAACTAGATAGCATTCAAGCTATGATTGATGCTGATGAGCTATTAGCTGCAAGACTTCAAGCTGAAGAACAAGAACAATTCTCCATTAAAGAAAAGTCAAGAATGTTAGTGGAGATGATAGCTGAAAGGAAAAAAGTTCTTTGCAGCACAAAGAGCAGTAGAGAAAAGAAGTAAACCACCTACCAAAATTCAAATAAGGAATAGAATGTGTACATACCTGAAGAATATGGGTGGATACAAGCACAATCAGCTAAAAGGAAAGAGTTATGAAGAAATTTAAAATCTCTTTGACAAAGCATACAAACAGGTAAGTTCATTTGTTCCTATGGATTCAGAGGTGGTGAAAAGTAGTGAGACAAGAACAGAAGAAAGTTCTAAAAGAGCAGGAGATGAGCTTGAATCTGATAAATCAAAGAAGCATAAGATAGATGAGCATGTAAAAGCCAAAAAATATGATGAACAAGAGGAGACAGAGATGAAAAAGCATATTGAGATAGTTAAAGATGATGAGGTAGCAATTGATTCTATATCTCTAGCAACCAAACCTCCAGTGATTATTGAATATAAGGTTGATAAAGATGGAAGGATGGGATATTTTAAATTGATAAGGGCTGATGGAAGCTCAAAAAGGTATTCATCAATAATTAAGATGCTTCAAAATATTGATAGAGAATACTTGAGACCCTCTGGAAGCTGGTTAAAGCTAAACATAGGAATATAAGGCTAGTGGAGGATTATGAAAGAGTGTTATGGGGTGATCTGAAAGTAATGTTTGAACCTGACATAACAAATAAAGTATGGAGAAATCTACAAAGATACAAAGTGACTATTTGGAAGCTATTTGATACTTGTAGAGTGCATTTTGTGAGGTTTAAAAATCTATATATCTTTGTGTTAGATGAGAAAAGTGTCGGATAACCCAAGAATCACTTCACTTCATTATGATGAACAAGAAAATAAGATTGGAGATGAGAAGAATTGTAGAGAGAGAAACTAGAAAGAGAAACTTAAGAGAGAAAAAATGGAGGTTGATTTACTTGCAAAGTTACAAATGAGACCAACAACCCTCTCTCCACACATGGAGAGGGGTTTATATACCCTAGATGGGCCGGCCTTAAAAGGCTTAGTGGCTAAGGGTTTGAAATGGGTTAGGCTCGAGTTTACTTGGGCTTTCGCCCGATACACGTGATCGGTTAGCATACATATAAGAGCTCGTTTACCTGTCTAGACTATTACAACGTATATTTAATTAATAACTGAGACCTAGTATAATAAATGAATGAACTTCCTTGTTCAACTCAATATTTCAAGGCTAATAATCTTCCCCGAAGTGAGTTCATTATGACACTCCTTCGTGAGATCAATGAGATTGCTTTTGTCGTTAAGCTTTTATGATCTTTGTCTCTTTCAACGTTGTAGGCTTGTTCCTTCATGCTTTGTGATCTATGATCTTGAGCTTTTGTCATTGTCTTTTGACTTTGTCTTTTCGTCCGAGATCTTTAAATCTTTATCCTTTTGTCTTGATCGTCTTTGCCGCCTTGCGATCTTGTATCTTGACTAACATGCTCATACTTTGCATCATCTTGAAAGCTTGCTAACAATCTCCCTTGATAGACTTGAAATCTTTGAAGGAAGATCTTGTATATCAGAGTTTGTGCGGAAGTCTTTGTCTTTAATTCTTAAGCTTTCATGATTCTTAAATCTTGATGCTTATAGTATGTCTTTGTAGTTTGAGCATGAGCATGTGGTAATGAATCCGTCTTCAGCTGGAATAAGGCATCACCATCTCCATCTTTATGTATCCTGAAATAAAACAGTTAGCAATAAAGCGTGTGGACGAATATGGCTTTGTCATTCGTCCGGATTTGGTTAGATTAACCTTCGGTTCCGTAGGACCGTTTTACAGTATAAATATTGTACCTGTGATTTAGTATATTCGATAAAAATAAATAACAATCTGGGTTGTCTCCCGGGAAGCACTTTTCTTTCAGCTAGTCTTTAAGTTAGACTTTTTCCTCCCAACTTTCTTCACTCCATCTCATGCACGCTTATGTGCCCGCGTGTGAGCCATTCTTCCATCTTCGCATCTTGGACATATTCGGGTACTAAGTTCAAGACCCCCTTGGAGAAACTCTTGAGCTTTTGGTACGTATGCGAGATTCCATTTAGCTTATCATGCAAACTCACATTTAGTAACGGCTTGATCTTGTTGCATTGGGCATTGGATAGATGTTTAAACCTTGGATGTGATCGCGCCATTTGGTAAGTCACGTTATCACTACCATTGTGGATAGTGATTAATCTATCAAACCTTTTTGCTTCCACACATGAAGCTTTGCAGAATGGTTCTCCAAGAAAAATATCTCCCATGTCTTGATCTCAGTAGCCATCCATATTTTCCACCACTACAAAATGAGTTACAACAAAAAAAAATCGACAAAAATAGGTATATTCATAAAAGCTCCTACTACATTCTTTCCTTTGAGTTCAACTTTATCCTTTATTATAGAACTATAGAACTTCCTAGACATCATATATACGGACAAAATTGGGAAAAAATTAGCACTTACTGCTCGAACCTATCATGCACGAAAATCTTAATTTGTAGGCACAGTCAATATGGATCTTCTGGTCAAAGTCACAAAAACTAGGGTACTCATTAAAACTTTTGTTATTCCTAGTCTTGATTATGTCAATCATGGGCTCATCAATTACCTCACCTTCCTCAATGGTGGGCATCAAATCATCAACTTGATCTCTCCTAAGCTCTAATGGTACATTAAGATCATTCAATTCAATGTAATCTCCATATAAAGGGTTTAATGATCTATTTAACACCAAAGTCTCTCCCATTAGCCTAGCTTCTAAATCAAGTTCCATTCTTTCTCTTAAGCTTAACATGTAGACCCTCTTAATCAAACTACTAGCAGGTTTAACACTTTTAAAAATTATTTTCTCATCCCCAACCCTCAAAGTAATCTTCCTTTTGAATACATCAATCTTAGCGTGGGCGGTAGACAAAAATGGTCTTCTGAGAATCAAGGGCACTTTGACATCCTCGGTCATATCAAGAATTATAAAGTCTATGAGGAAAACAAATTTACCAATACCTACTAGCACGTTTTTAGTAATTCCTTTTGGATATTTCACGGTCCTATATGCTAATTTAACTATAGTGTGAGCTAATTCGCCTAAACTAAGTTTAGGTTGTATCGTGAAAAGAGAAAGGGCATGACACTTACGTTAGCTCCTAAGTCAGCAAGGGCATTATCAAAGCAAACATTATTAATATATCAAGGTAAAGTGAAACTCTCTGGGTCTTTCTCTTTTCAGGGTCTGGAATTATTGATATGTGAAGCTCCATCTGAGTAAGCTTCCGAGAATTACAGACCATACGATACCTTCTATTTCCTCACTAGAGTAGTAATCATTCAGACGACTTAGAAACAAGATTGTCGTCTATCTTGACTCGAACAGTAATCTTCTGTTGTGTGGGGTGGATACGACGTATTATGGTGATCCAATACGGCGTATCGGGTTTGAATCAGCTTTAACATTGGTTGAGATCGACTTGACATGATCTCTCAGGTTGGCTTCAGTAGATCTAGGTAGGCTTCTAAATCCTCTTTCCTGTAGTACCTTGCTTATTTTCCCGATTTGAATCTCCAAAGTTTTAATCGAAGCTCCTTGGTTTCGTATACGAAACATCAGTTCGAAGCTCGGATTTCTTGTATCATGTTGGAGTTTTCTTAATGAACTTTTGGCCCATCTCACTCCAGAAACTTGCTCAGTGATTCTTCCATAGATTGTCTTTGTTCTTTATACGAAGGATTTGCATTATTCCTTTGGTAGAATCTCGAAGCTGTTGCTCTATATTGACCACTTTGGAAAGGTGCACCAAATTGAGTATAGTGAGCTACTTCAAGGGTTTTCCCTTCTTCTTTGAGTGGGTAATCTTTGGTGTAGTGGGGTCCTTTACATTGTTCACATCTTACTTGAGCAGCATAAACCTTTTCATTCACCTTCTTTGTTGATAGAAATAATGCCTAAAATGTTTATTAATACTTTTTCAAAACTATTACGTATTGATAATCAAAAATGTCAAAACGATTAATGAAAAATTATTCGTAAACAAGTAATTAGAGTAAATTTTCATTTCGAAATTTATCACTTAAGGTATAAATAAACATATGCTGTAATGCATTTCTGATCAAAGGAATTTTTATTCAGTTCACTTTTTCTTAAAATGTCAAAAACATTTTTAAATATTCAAAAAACATTTTAGAAATGTTTTATTCAAAATAAATAATATGAATTCAATTTTTAACCAAAAAAACGGCCCGAAATGTTCTAGTAAACACCTTCCTCAGAAAAGACAAAAAAAATGGAGCGGTCTGAGGCTGGGCGGCCCCCTTTATTTATTAGGGACCGACGGCCTATCTTAAGGGACCGCCCAGACAAAATTGTAGACCAGTTTGCGATAAATATGGATATTCCCCACTGATTTTCTCACCTTTTGCACATACTTTCTTTCTGTTCTAAAATCAGTTTATAACTTTCCTTTCTTTACTTTGATCATTAAATATAAGCTTTTTTTAAGTGATCCAAAGCTATATATCCTCAGTGCAAGAGAAGAATACTCTTATCATCAAGTCAAGAGTGTTTATAGTTATAGTTGGTATAGTTGTGTAGTTGTGTATATATTGTTAAATCATTTGAAGTATATTGTGAAGGTGTGTATCGTTGTGGCGCACCCATAAAGTAAGATTTTTTGTTCTTCAGTTGGTGTGATCATTGTTAGTATAGTTAGATCGGGGTGATCTTAGCAAGTAGTGTTAGATTGGTGTGATCGTAGTAGTGTCTTGGTGAAGTGAAGTTGTGAAGCGAAGATAAATTATGAAGTAGAGAGAAGTTGTGAAGTGAAGCCAAGTAGTGATTTGTTGTGAAGTAGTGTGGTTAGTTATGATAGATTGGTTCTATTTAGGATTAGAACTCGACATTTTGCTTAGTGTTGGAAATTGGTGTAAGCTAAGTTGTGTACGGTTTCTCTGACTAAGGGAGCTTGTTGAAAATAGTTGAAGAAACTCTCGAGTTTGGTTTGCTAGGGGTGTAGAGGTAAGGAGAAGGAGGTGCTTCGTTACAGAACAATCTATAAATCCTTGTTGTTGTGGTTTGATCTTTCTAAAAAAACAAAAAAAAAAAATCTCTTATTCTTTGTTCGTTCACTATTACTTGTCATTCATTTACTACTTGTATTGTTCAATTGTGTACATTGATGAATTCGCATAAAGTCGAATATTGTTTTTTATAAACAACATAACTTTTAATTAAATAGTGGTTAAAACTATTCACCCCCTTTTGTTTTCTTACATTTGGTATCAGGAGCCACGTCAAATAGATTTTTTAAAATAAAACTGTTATTTTAAAACTTTAAGTAATTTAGCCACTTTATGTTCCAATTCGATGTTTATTGTTTCAATTACATATATGTCATGTTTAACCTTGGCTTCATTAGTTTTTACTTTTGAAAATTGACCATGTTGCCCTTCTTTTAAAGCTTGATTTTGATATTTAAGTTCAAGATTAACACAATGTGCTTCTATTCTTGAAAAATCTTTTTGAAATTGGGCAACAGTCTTTTTGAGACAAATATTTTCAAATTTAAAGGATTGATTTGTGAGTTCAGTTGTCTGGTTATCATTTACATTAGCATGCAAAGGACATGTGTCATGACATTGTTCAATATTCTGGTCAACCTCTCCTTCATTATTGAATTTAGGTTGCTCAATATGTTGTTGTCCTGTAGCAAATACATTGATTTCAACAGTCGTTTATACCTCAGCCATTGGCTCTTCATCATATATGGGTCTGATATCTGCATCATCAGCATGTGCATCATTCCCTAATCTGCTGCTTGTATCCTGCTCTTTTGATTCTGTCCCAATGCTTTCTGTGTTAACCAAACTAGCATCCATTGCTTTTCCCGTATCAACCTTTCCCTCTGTTGTCTGAATCTATCTCTCTTTTACCCTGATGTCATACTCTCTTTTATGCAGTGCTCTTTCATCAATCGACTTCTTAACAGATTCCATGTGTTGGATCAGTGTGTCACAGAATTCTGGAATCTCGAGTTGAGTATATTGTAGAAAGTAGTTGTGTGTCATTACAACATATTCGTCATCCATATACATCCGTGACTTGATGAACATCTGAAACTGTGTCTCGAGTACTTTAAAAGCAGCCATGGATCCAATCTCTTAAAATTTATCTTTGTCAAGTTTTTTTTCTAGTTGGTCCACGTTCAGGAACATTATGCCTATGAAAGTCTCTATATCTTGACCAAATAGTGTCGCAAATACATGTTTGAATCCCGACTCAGTTCGAGTTCCATTTAAGTTGTTGTTTGAAAGAAGCTTGAGGTGTGAATGAAGTTGTCGAAAAGATACCATGCAACTCTTTTTTGCTTTATCTTGAATTTATTGCATTTGTTGTTCTTCCAAATTTGAACACGAAGATAAAGTATCTTTCGTTTCCATTTGATTGAAAATTGAAGGGAAAATGATTGTAGGATCTTAAGTAGATGTGTTGTGATTGAAGCTGTGGTAAAATGAAAACAATAAACATCCATGGGATTTTACAAGTATATGATTAAAACAGAGAAAAGAATTGTGTCTTTCGCAGGGCTTTACAAAATCAATAGAAAATCGTGAATGAATAATTGATTGAGATTAAGGTTGTTTGTTGCAGAACTTGAATGTCTTGAAAGTTTAAATTCCTAAACTGACATGTTTCGCTTGCAAGAGTGCATATTTAGCTTGTTATTGAAAATTACGTATTTCACTGCAAAAGTTACACATTTCGCTTGAATTTAGAAGACTGCACATTTCGCTTGAAAGAGAACATATTTCGCTTGAACTCCACATATTTCACTTGACCTTAACAATGCATGTTTCGCTTGGTCTATTACATATTTCGCTTGAAATTAAAACTTATTTCGCTTGAGCTCAATCTTGCATATTTCGCTTGATGTTTAACATATTCCGCTTAAACTCGTAACAAACATATTTCGCTTGAAATTCAAAAAATTGGCAGAGTTTCTTTCTTGAAAAATGTAATATTTCGCTTCAAACTTGAACCTGCATATTTCGCTACAAAATAATGTTACATATTTCGCTTGAAAATTTTCGTGCATATTTCGCTTACCATACATGTTTCGCTTGATGTCTTAATCAAGTGAGGACCACTTTTGTCTTCTTTAGAAAACAACAAAAATGTCCTAATCTTTGTAAGCTAAGAACGTGGATCTTATTTCCCCTCTTGTTTGACCAGTTGTGACCAAAAAAAATAAGCCAATCACAAATAAGCTTCGAAAATAAGCAACCAAATAAGCTTGAAATAAGCCGAAATAATCTTGAAAAAAGAAAGACGTGAGCTTATTTGAAGAAATAAGCCACGAAAAGAAAAAATAAGCCCCGAAGTTAAGAGCTTATAAGCACGAATCAACCACAAGACGGTGTAGAACAAGTGAAGCAAGAAGTGAATGAGAAAAACAAGCCAATAAGCCCAAAAATTTTGTGAGCCGTGAGTTTATTTGCAACAATAAGCCACAAAAATGAAAAATAAGCTTCAAGATAAGCTAGAAGCACGAATACCAAAGAAAGAATAAGCTCAACACACCAATAAGCCCTCAAAACGTTTTTGTGCCGTGAGCTTATTTGACAAATAAGCCATGAAAATTTTGATTTGGAGCTTATTAATCCACAAAACAACCACGATCTACCCGAGGCTCTAATACCAAATGTCGGATAACCCAAGAATCACTTCACTTCATTATGATGAACAAGAAAATAAGATTGGAGATGAGAAGAATTGTAGAGAGAGAAACTAGAAAGAGAAACTTAAGAGAGAAAAACTGGAGGTTGATTTACTTGCAAAGTTACAAATGAGACCAACAACCCTCTCTCCACACATGGAAAGGGGTTTATATACCCTAGATGGGTCGGCCTTAAAAGGCTTAGTGGGCCGAGGGTTTGAAATGGGTTGGGCTCGAATTTACTTGGGCTTTCGCCCGATACACGTGACCGGTTAGCTTACATATAAGAGCATGTTTACCCGTCTAGCCTATTACAACATATATTTAATTAATGACCGAGACCTAATATATTAAATGAACGAACTTCCTTGTTCGACTCAATATTTTAAGGCTAACAAAAAGATATCCCCTTACACCAATAAAAATCTCAAACATGCTAAACAAAAAGCTTCAAGTTGACCATTAGAATGAGATGTGTTATCAACTACTCAAGCTCATGACAAAGCAGGAAAAGGGTTAATGAAGTGTTTGAATGCATCCTCCTGGTGATGGTGAAGACTTTTAATAAAACTTGAAGATTGAGATGATAAACATCAAGTTTAGAAGAGAATTGTTGGGTTTAAAAGACTTCAAGATATTCTTAGAGTTACTGCTGCTCGGGTATATATTAGTGCTGTCAAGCATAACTTAGTACTGCTGATAATACTATTGAAAATTATGCTAAGTAGTTAGTACTGGTAGTGTAAAAGTTACTACTGCTAGTTACTACTGTTAGTATATATTAGTACTGTTAGCATAAAGTTACTGCTGCTAGTAGAAGTTAAGACTGCTCAGAGATGAAGACTGGAAATATACTAAGTAGTTACTACTGCTAGTACAAAAGTTAGTACTGCTAGTGTATGTTAGTACTGCTAGAGTAAACTTCTAAGTGGTTAATACTGCTTGTGCTCAATTATAACTGCTGAGTGATTACTACTGCTAGAAGGAATATGATGACAGAGATGAGATCAAAGATTGATTAGAGACAAAGAATACTTATGAAGATAAGTATTAGTTATTTGTAAAGAAGATATGTTTAACTTATTTGTTTAAGAGATTACGTTTGTTTATAGAAAAGATCATGATAAGTTAGGAGAGTATTGTATGCCTTGTAGGACTCCTTGGTGTATAAAAGGAGGTCCTAGGGCATAATGTTAGATGTACATCTTTGATATTCATAACAGTCATAGTTAATAGCTTCAAGGTTATTTTGTAACCCTATCACTATTCAGAGTGATCGTTTTATATTGAGGCTGAAAGTTTAGTAAAAGTTTGTTTACTGTTTTATTGTTCTTCTTAGTATTGCAAACTAGTTTCCGTATAGTTTATGATATTCTCAATCTTAGTTGCTACAATAGTTGTTTTGGATCTATCCAACACAACTAAGCTTTAACAAGCTAAGTAAGATCTGTTCAAAAGGGATCAACAGGAAGTGTTTGGGTCATTTCCTAGATGTTGAAATATATAACTAATGTATATTCTTTGACACCCTAGATTAAGTTAAAAATAAAATAAGGAACATATAGATCACTTCTTAGGTTTTTATTTTTAGAGTCGAAGTAATCTTTGTCCCACATTTGTTATTTTTCAAAACTTTATTTTTTTCTTTTAATAATTTATTTCGTTGTTGTCTTGTTTAGGTGATAAACATGCCTCGAGCAACAGTTGGTGATACCTCTCATACTCGTTCTTACATTTCCAAAGTATCTCAAACACCCGGTATTTCTCCTACTATCGCACACTTCTACAAACCTATCAAAGATCGATGCATTCATGAGGGTAGAGTTGTTGATCTACTTTACTACACATCTGATCACATCGATCGTTGTTTTTCTAACATACGTCTCAATGTCTCTACAAAATTAATGAGCTAATTGTCCCTCGTTTTATTCTGGACTTTTATAGTCATGTCACTCTTCAAAGAGATGACTCTGGCATCATTCGTATCTCCTTTATGATTCAAAATGAATTCATCACTCTCTCCCTCCAACAATTCGGTCAAATCCTTAGAATTTCATTCAATGGCCAAGCCGTATTCACAAACGAATGGGATCTTGGTTCTCTTGCATACTCCCAAGAAACCGAAGGACCATATCATACCGACCTTCCTACTCTTAAAGAAATTCATCAATTTCTTCAATTTCAACGTGTTGACCCTTACCTGTAAAAATCAAAACAAAAAACGATCATTCTTTCAAACCAATCAAGTTCTAACCAAAGAACTTAGACAAGACTTGAAAAGATGGAACAAACTCATTTATGAGAATGTGTTCGGATTAGGAGGACATCGGGACCATCTCCCGGCTTGCTCATATATTATATTGTATTCTAGCCGAGCAACAATATAATCTTGCCTATTTCTTTGTCAAAAGAATTGAAAGTGACAATGGGCAACTCCTAACGCCATCTTCCTTATGGTCTGATATTGACATGTCCTCTGTCGACATTCATGGCACACACCCTCACTTGACATTGGCAATCACGATGTCGTTGATACGAGTCATATTCTCCACGTTTGCTCTACAACAAATCCCCCCGTAAAGCGACCCTCGAAGTGATCGTGGAAAAGCCCGTCACTCCGTCTCATCAACTTCAGCCCATCATAACCGTGGATGACAACCCGACTTAGTCAGATGAACTTGAACTTGTTTAGCTTGCTTAGGACCTTTAATGAATTATTAGTATGCTCTTATAATTATTTTATATATTTTTTTGTTGCAAACATACATATACTTGATTTCATATATGTTTACATGGGACTTGCTGCAAATTGACCATCAAAACATAACCTTTCTCACAAAATTGTTACAGAAATCAAATTTTTGGTCGACTGAAAAACACCAGATGGGCGGCCCCCTTAATTTATAAGGGCGGTCCCCTTAAAGATAAGGGGTCGGCCATTAATTAAGGGGACCGGCCATCTGATTCACGGATTTTACTGTTTCTTTTTGCTTTTTGACTCTCTCTTATCTAGCCTCAGCTATCTTTACACAGAAAACTTGAACATATTTTAGAAATTCTTAAACAGTTTCAAAATAATCTGTTTAGGACTTTATGTGAACTTATGTTTATGTTTAATTAATTGTGTGATGATAACCCGACTTAATCGAAAGAACTTGAACTTTTTCAGCTTACTTAGGACCTTTAATCTCTATGGATTATTAGTGTGCTCTTATAATTATGCATCCTTGTTTTATAAATTTTTGATTATTAGAAACATACATGATACACTTGATTTTATGCATATATATGTTCACATGGGACTTGCTGTAAATTGACAACCAAAACACAACCTTTCTCACAAAATCTTTACAAAAATCAAATTTTTGGTCATTTGAAAATCACCAGATGGGCGGCCCCTTAATTCATAAGGGTGGTCCCCTTAAAGATAATGGATCGGCAAGGGGATCGACCATCTGATTCACGGATTTTACCGTTTCTTTCTGCTTTTTGACCCTTTTTTACCTAGCCTCAGCTATCCTTACCCATAAGACTCAAACATATTTTGAAAATTCTAAAACTAATTCAAATCCATTCCATTTTCAAACATTACTCATACAATAAATTCCCTCCAAATGTTCATCACCATTTCATCATCTTCTTCATTCTCTATCAACCACCATAAACCATCATGGCATCCACTAGAGCTTCCATTTCCAAAGCTTCCAAAAGACCAAAAATTAACATCATTCCACCAAAACAATTTTTTTGTGGATTTAACTCATGATGACACTAGCACCCCATCACCCAAACACCAACATCATCCACATCACCATCAACTAATGGTTACTTGCACTCACCAACATCTCCTCCTCCAAGAGTTCCTCCATCACCTCCAACTTAAGAAAATACATCAATAGACATTACCCTCACCCTTTGACCAATTACCTCACTTAATTTCTAATTTAATACTCCATTACCTTATCTACCTAGCTTTGGTCACCCTATTCCTTGGAACCTTCTTGAGGCACATGGAGACTCATGTTTGTGTTGCATTTACAACCGTACTCTTATCTTTGGATTAAGAGATAAACTCCAATACATGTTTTCTTACATAAAACACATGCTCTCACAACCTCCACCACCAAATTCACCACCACCACCGTCACTTTCACCAAACTAAACACACACCATGTTTAGCCATTTTCAAATAATTGTCAACCAAACCTTTTGCAAGCAAGTCCTATAGAATTCTAGGAATGATAGGATCTTTGTAGTTTAATTTTATGTATGTTGTATTAATATGCTTCCAGCATATTATTTCTATTTGATGTATGCATGCTTGTGTATTATACACAATTATTATGTTTAATGAATGGACTTTAGTCTTATGTTTTAATTATGTACTTAACTTTTTAGTTGATATATATATTTGTGGTTATTAGTTTACACAAATTTCTTGACAAATGTCAATAATTATCAACATGCTCTAGTTTTTTTCCTTTTTACTTGCTATATGTTAGAAAATGGTTGTCTTGTTCTTCTAAATTTTTCTTGTAGCAAAGTCACCATAGCTCGATTCCTTGGTGCCCTCAAACGAGAGGGAGCACACATCAAGGGGGAGCATTTATTCCGTCGATTCTATGCACGATTAATGAAAAATTATTCGTAAACAAATAATTAGTAGTAAAATTTCATTTTTAAAATTTAATCACTTAAAGGTATGAATAAATAAATGCTTAATGCATTTTATGATCAAAGAAATTTTTATTTAACCTCATATTTTTTATAAAAATGTCACAAACATTTCTATATCTTTTACAAAACATTTTTAGATTTAAAAGAAATGTTTTATTCAAATAAATATTTTGAATTCAAATTTTCTATCTAAAAACGGCTAAAAATGTTCTAGAAAACACCTCCCCTAATAAATTAGTAGTAAAAAATTTTCATTTTGAAAAAATTTAATCACTTAAAGGTATGAATAAATAAATGCTTTTAATGCATTTTATGGATCAAAGGAAATAAATTTTTTATTGTTAACCTCAATATTTTGATTTTTATAAAAAAATGTCACATAACCATTTTCTATTATCTTTACAAAACATTTTCGATTTTAAAAGAAATTGTTTTTTATTCAAAGAAAATAGTTTGTAATTCAAATTTTCTAATCTAAAAACGGCTAAAAAAATGGTTTCCCCAGAAAAACTACCTCCCCTCGGAAAAGACAAAAAAAGAAGCATCTGGGCCTGGGTTTGGCCCCCTTAATTAAGAAAAAGGGCGGTCCCTCCCCCCATAATTTATTTAAGGGGGCCGCACCCTAATTAAGGGGACCGCCCTACCAAAAAAAGGACCCAACTCCAGTTTTTGCCCTATAAATATTAAGACTAATTTCCCACTGATTATTCTTACCTTTTTGCGAACACACACATTCTTTTCCTATGTTTCCTTAAATCATTTATAGTACGCTCCTACATATCCATTGATCATTTAATAATAAATGCTTTTTGGGTTTTTCCCAAGTGACCAATCTTTAATCGCTCAAGTGTAAGAGAAGAAATACTTCTTATCAACAAGTCAAGAAAGTGTATTATAGTTTTAGGTATGGTGTTTGTTGTGAATTTTGTGTTAGACTCTTGAAAAATCATTTTGTGTAAATATTGTGAAGGTAATGTATTGTAAGTTTTGTGTGTAAAAGTTGAGATTGAGGTGGGAACATTTTGAAAGTATAGATTAGATCGTAGTGATATAGTAAAGGTAGTGTTAGATGGGTGTGATCGTAGTAGTGTTCTTGTTGTGAAGAGAAGAGAAGTTGTGATAGTTAAGATAACGGTAAAGCGAAGAGAAAATCATGAAAAGTGAAGCAAAGGTGTGGAAAGTTGTTTATAAAAGTGGGTGTGATTAGCCATAACATGAGTTTTGTTGGAAGATTGGGTTCTAGCTATGGATTGTAGAACTCGACATTTCGCCTTTAAGGTTGTCAAAAATTGGTTAATAACCAAAGTTGTGTACATATTTCTCCACCTAAAGGGAGTTTGTTTTGACATAGTGGAAGAAGAACTCTCGAGTTTGGGAGCTCGCGGAGTAGAGTAGGGCGAAGAGGTCTTTCGTTAACCGAACCACTATAAATTTCCTTGTGTTTTTTTATGGTTTGCTCTTTCTAACCTTTTATCATCATGTCTATCATAATTTTATATTTTGTATTTGTTTAAACTTGTCATTAATTTTACTTGTATTGTTTCATTATTATCAACCATATTGAGTCATCACATAAAGAAAGTCAAATCTAAGTTTTTATAAACAACATAACATTAATTTAAAAAGCGGTAAACTATTCAACCCCCTTTCTAGTTTTTCACACAACATTTTATCACAGTACTTACTATACAGTAACTTCTTTTTGTGGTATTCTTTCACCACATCAATGCCCATAAGATCAACTAGGTTTGCCAGTTCAGCATCTTCTGTAACTGGATTAGTGTTCTTCTCCCCCTCAGCAGGTGAAGCAGTTCATTTGCCTGCTGAAGGAACACCCTTGTTGTGAGCATTTAATATGCTGGCAAACCTGTTCAAGGTATCAGTAATGTTGTTCAAAAGACTTAGGACTGCTTCCAGAGTCTGGATATGAGATTGAACTAAAGAAATTTGGCCTGGTAAATCAAGGAACTCTTTATGAAGTTCCCATTTATGTTTCTTCAATTCAGCAACCTAGGAGGTAAGACTAGAGACAGTAGAAGACAAAGTCTCTAGTTTTTGTAGAATTTCATTCAAAGACCTCAGGTAGCTCAACTTCAAACTCTTTGATATGCTTCTTTAGCTCATTTACTTCTCCAGATAATGCAGTTATTTTAGTGGGGAGTTCTTTTAGTTCAGTATGAATGGAGCTACTGAAGTCATGAGAAGATAAGAGTTTGAAAAAATCAGGTTTCATAGAAGATACCAGATGTTCAGTGAGCTGGTTGATGTTTGGAAACATAGACTGAGCTTTAAGGGTAGGAATTTTAGCAGCAGCCTTTTCTTTGTCTTGTTCCAGCTTCTGATTCTGAGATTTGAGGGCATGCATTAATATGTATACAATTTTGTCCTTATGAGTCTTTCTTCAAAAAAACTCATTCTAACCTGACAGTTTAACTGTTTGGTGAAAGATTAATCAAGCTCAAAACATTGATTATCTTTTAAGGACTACATCTTATCATTCATAGTTCTAAGACATTTACCAGATTCAAGATGTGATAATATATCTTAGTAGTTAGTAGGTTTGCTATGATCCTCTAACTTATATCCTTCAGCATTGATATTAAAATATCACTCAATTAATGAGGTATCCTTGCGGATTTATGAATAAGAGTTACATTATACTTGGGTTTAACATTTACATGTTTAACCTTAATATGACATCATCAAGTGAATTAGGAAGGTTATGTATTTTGTTCTTGAATATCTTCAAGATTTGTAGATGCTCCCACTTACTTTTGTAAGCAAAGAAAATTCTTTAAATACCAAGTATTTAAGCAACAATAAAGTGTTCTTAACCGGGACATACAAAATACATTTACAGTTCTCATCTCTAGCTTGTTAATAATATGCTTCATAAGATATTAACAAAATTTAGAACTTTAATCAAGACATAATGGATTCATCCTAATCCATAAATAGATAATGTCTTGAATACCTTCTAGGTTGAAAACAAATTAGGTGTATCCATGACACGCGCAATTTTTTAACCTTCATAGATTTTGGAGGTAGAGCAATTAAATTTATTAGAAATAAAACAATATGAATATAATTTGTTTCAACACATTAGACATACCATAATAATGTGGTTTCTATGAGTATTAGGATTGTAAGATTACATTATAATTCCTTAAATAACTTAATTCTCTTTTAGGTCAAATACTTATCAATTGGGTCAAGCCAAATTAAATACATAGTATTTTAAAATCAAGTGCATGCTATAACGTATATTTTATTGAATAGTTCAAGAACTCTATGTGCATGTGTTTACAAGAAAATAGAACATGTAGTATACGTTATAAGTCTTTGAATAATTCAAGGACTTCATGTTTATGTCCTAACAACAATACATAACAAGTAACTACTTACTTTATGTTATGAATCATTGATAAATTCAAGGACTTTATATTTATGTCTTAACAAGAAAAAACTAAAGTAATTATGAATGCATACTCTTGAGTTCAATAGTAATTTCAAGTTAATTTCATACTTTATAATTATGATTATATAATTAACCATGATTATATTGACTAAAACATGTAGTCAATGTGATGAAGTAGCTTTACATTATATCTTGACATTTAAATGTAATAGAAAACAAACATCTTATGTGTTTAAGTCCTAGTAGAATTATTAGCTTCCTTACCTTGTGGTCAAGAGAAACTAATAAGCATATTGTTATATGTTGTTCCTTGGAGACACTTAATATTTCTCCTACTTGTGTGCGACACAACATTTGTTTAATGTAGACAAACAATACAGCATACGCTTGATTGTATAAACAATAAGATAGTGTTATAAATATTACAAGTAGATTTAGAACCATATAGTTTAATAAAGAATTACGCATTATTATTCTATAGATAACGTTTCAGGAAGCAAAATCAGAAAGGCAACATGTTATCATATAAAATAAGATGTAGTGATCCTTAAAACTATGGTTGTTCATATTGGGAAAGTAATGGATTATACCAAGATAAGCTAGAAATAATATGGGTAACTAACAAGAAAATAAAGCTTGTAGCTACCACTGAATTAGACAACATTACATGAATATCTTTTCAGTATTAAAACACAAAGCTCCCACTGAATTTGTCAACATTGTAAGTGTTACATCACCAGTAAAAAGTAAATAGCGATTTATTTACTTTCATACTCTCTTAGAATGCCTACAAGTAGTAATGTACTTAGGTATTGTACACAGTATATGAAGTTCTACTTATGTAGATGAGGGACTAGCCATGCATGCTTTCATTTAACTTGAATTTTAGCATGTAATTCCTTTTTAACCGGTTTGCCTAGCCACACGGGTGTTGAGCACCTTAGGGAATAAAGTGAGTCCAAGAAAAATACCTAGAAGACATGCTAGTAATTTTCTTTACTCGTTGCGGTTTATTGAGAGTTCCTCTTATTAACATTTAAAACTCATACATCGTCTTGACAAGTACAAGATGTCATTATTTTAGTAGCTATAGACAAAATGTTCTCTATTTACACAAAATATTTTATCTTTCAGAACCAAAAAAGGATAATGAAAGATTGAAAGTAAGTCTAAATATAATGAGAAGAATTCAATTGTAATCCTATCTTTGTCAAGCAAGGAGAAGAGATAGGAGTAAGTCTCTCCCTTTCTCACCAGGAAAGGAGACTATGTTTGCCTTTTTAAGAAAAAAATCTTTCGTTTACGAATTATGTTGTAATAACATAATTAATCAGAACATAGAAAGTTCAATTTTAGTATTTTTGATAATTAATTCTTTTAGAAATTAACTACCCATTGTTTTAAATAAAACAATTAATTACTAAAAGACTAAGATCCAACTTGAACTCCCACTTATTACACAAGGTATGACTAACTAGTAAGCAAATAGGGCAAGAGGTAAGCGACGAGCGTTAATTGCATTAAAAGTGCAACTCTTAGCTTTATGAGACACATAACATTAGTAACACATATAGTAATGTCATGTATATGTTTTGTCTCATCTTATGCCTCGGGTCTAAGGTCTAACCATGCATACTCGATTAAGTCAACCAAGAACTTGCATTAATTAACATAGGTCTGTTATAGAGAGAAAATTTGCCTTGGGTTGGAATTAACCTGAGGTGTGATCAAAGAGGAAAAACCAATTGCAAGTGTTCTTAGATTGGGCGGCATCGACTTAAATTACACATAGGGTATCACATAAGTTTAATAAAACGTATGTCAAAAGGTGTACAAAGATGCATGCATACATATTTGTAAAGTTAAGAAAAACAAGTTGTTAACTTTTTATTACCGCGGGAAGAGAAAAACCAACTTATATATCATACTCTGCATGTGTCAAAAGACACAATTTCTTCAAATACTAAATGGTCGATCAAAACCCTAGACGATTTTACCAAAACCATGTCCTTACACGAACTCGCACATATGCGTCATGCCTTGCAAGTCATAATATAGTGGTAAATGTCATTGGTAAAATTGCAAAAGTGTTGTAATTTAAACATATTATAAGCTAATATGTTTTGCAAGTCTCGTTGTTGAGAAGATGGTTTATAAGCCATCATTACGGTATGTAAGCCCAACTCGAGTAACAATAAGATTTTACAATAACAATCAACTTATAATAAAACAAGTTTCATAGTTTAATGTCCGTTTTAATTTGTCAAAAAAACAAGTTTTACAAATAACACATAACTGGTCACAAGGAATTAAAGGTATGTATGTAACAGACAAATTAAATCAAGATTCGAGTAAGTTTGTCATGAGAAGTTACGTTTCTAAGCGCAACATTAGAGATAACCACACCCAATTGACACATAAACTTGCAAGAATCTTAATTTAATTAAAAACAAGTTTCAATATAAGTATTAGTCCGTTTTATAGTATTATCAAAAATCGTTTGCGTATGTAAAGCACCTCACAAGTAATATAACACATAAGCAAATAAAACAGACAGAAAAAGGGATAAAGGTGAAGACAGACTCTATATAGAAAGCAGTAAATCACATGATGCTCTGAGTTCTCAAAAGAGTCTTCCCCAAAAAGAGAATCAAAAGACTCCCACTAGGTTTTTGAGCTGGTGCCTAGTGAGCCACATACATCTTATAATATGATTGCATGAGTCTTAAGGCCGGATAATAAATAATAAGAAAATAAAATAAAATCCTTATTTAATTAACAGTTTTAATTAGATCTACCCTTTTTATGCTTTATTAACCCGTAAGATAATTAAGATCTAGTTTTATTTATTATTTATGACAAGAATGCATGGTTGTTGTCATACTTTTTTAATAAAACAATAAATAAATAAATATATACGAAGCGGATCTAGCGTTTTTTATGGTGTGTAACCCATAACATCAAACGAGTTGGCTTGTGATACCACTGTTGGGATTTAACAAACTAGTTAACCAAGTAACTACGAGTACGCAGCGGATTGGATCTAGTTTGATATTATAGATTAACACATAAATTAAACAAGTAATATATTAACATTTTGTTTATTGAGTTAAATCAATAAACTATCACGAGATCTTGATTCTTGAACTTAACGGTTAAATTACTGTGTCTATGGTATGCTCACACTACACGTCACATGAGCACGCTAGGATGCTAGTGCTTGCTTCACGAATAACAAGCAAACACTATGTGTTCTTGTTACTTAAAAAACACGACCCAAATCCCTAACAGGGATGTGTTTGGATCTACAAAAGTAGAATAAAGGGATAATTAGTGGATGCAATCATTAATTGCATGCATGTCAAATAGAAAAATGCATACGTAAATATATATACATGCAAACAATCTCTTTTGCATTTGCTTGTCGAATCACATGGAGGAGCATAAGACAAATAGAGTTTAGGGTAATGTGTCATATTATTTTTGAGTGGGATTCGGTTAGGGATGTTTTTTAAGTTAGACGAACCACATGAATGAGGAGGTGTATATATAGTGCACAAATCCTACTTGTAGATAATCTACAAGTCTTGTAGATAATCTTCAACTCTTTTACTATCTCTTTAATTATCAAAAAAATAATTTTCACACAAATCTCACACTTCCCAAACATGACACAAAACCTCTGTTTTAGTTCCTTCCAAAATCTGCCACTTTAGGGAGGAGGACAAGGGTTTTCGTTTTTGACACTTTAAGCCCTTCTCTTTTGTATTTAACGAGTATTAAGTAAGTTAATAACGTCTAACGGTTAATTGACGATCGTTAAATAAATATCGTGAAACATATTATATAATTAATAAATATAAACAAGTTACGTATATTAAATACACAATAAACGTACTCTTCGTGTCGTGTGTGCTCCTGATAGGCTCACGTATTTCTATCCGTATAAACGTTACACGTAACGACCACAAACCAACATTTAACATTTATGTGTTGTTAGTACAAAATGTGTGACTGAGTAATGATTGGGCTTAGATTGCTTGGGATTAGATCTTGTACTAAACAAAGTAATTGAAGTGATTTCCTGCACAAGTGAAAGTAAACCGTTAGCCTTACCGTGGGGACGGACCCCACAATTAGACTCCAGCATGAGAGTAAGAAAACATCTTGTCAGAAGTATGTATGCGTATTGGGAAGAGTGAGAAAATTGTACCATTTGTAGTGTCAGAGGACCCCTTTTATAGGCGAGTCTAGTACTAGGGTTTCCTAGTAATTCGCCTATAATTGTCGTGGTCAGAGTGGGTCCCTTGTCGGGCAAGGGTCTGCGGTTATCATGACTGCGTACATGGATTACCTTTCACGAATGAAGGCTAATCTGCAGGTGGTTTATGGGAGCGGCTGATGATCGTTTCGCGTCTGTCTTGTTGCGTCTAGACCATGGCCAGTGTGATGTCGGGCTTAGTTCTGGACCGTTATTCTTGTTATTTATTCAGTTGAGCTAAGGCCCAAATCTAATGGTACGGCCTAGGCCCAAAAGCCAGCCGTATCCATTATACGTCATCAAGTCCCCCTTGTCTAGTATTTTTACTGTGTGCGGCGTTGTGTTGCGTGCGATGAATATTGCTAGACTTCGTTCTTTTAGTACCGCACGTCTTCCTTCTTCCGTAACTGTTAGCTTCTCCGTGACTTTTCCTTAGCCGGTTAGGTAGGGTTTGGGTAACGTGTAATCACCCTGACCTTTCGTCTTCTGACTAACAAGATTTGTTGGCAGTTATCTTCTGTCATCACGTTTCTTTACTTTTAATCCTACCCTTTCATTTTCTTAGTGGGGGACACGTGTGCGTATCTTACAAGGGTTTGAATTATATATACCAAGGGTATAAATACCCCTTTGG
This sequence comes from Tanacetum coccineum, assembly GCA_026074375.1. Lineage (NCBI taxonomy): Eukaryota > Viridiplantae > Streptophyta > Magnoliopsida > Asterales > Asteraceae > Tanacetum > Tanacetum coccineum. Next base: position 9,437 of record BQNB010069203.1, on the reverse strand, counting down.
TTTTCACTTTTCTCTTTTTATTCTTCTCCACTACTATCGCCGTTGTTACAAAATTTTCGAGCTTTTTTATTCACTTTTCCACGCCAGTAACTGCTTGAAGATTCACCAGGTTGGGCTTTAATTCTTCTTTTCGACAATAGGTTCTATTGATGATATTAAATCCATCCCAACCCAATCGGCTTTAGATGCACTGTGTGAGAAGTTTCATATTCCTCGTACTGTTCACCCTGAGTTACCTGGTCGTAATAATAGGATCCGTAATAGTCCTACCGGCAAAATCAGTGTTTATAATAGATTTTTGGATGTTGCCAATTATCGGATCCTACTTTTTTAGTTCCTTATAGATGTGGTTGAGTATTTCCAAATCAATCTGTCCCAGTTGTCTGTTATTGCGATCGCTAAGATCTCTCACTTCGAGATTCTATGTCGTGTTCATAATTTTGTTCCAACCGTAGGAAATTTCTGTAGATTTTACATTAATTCAAAAAATAAAGGTTGGATATCCTTTAGTAAACACTTTGATACTGGTTCGGTTTGTCATACCAGACCTTTAGATTCGTTAAAAACTAGAATTACCATTTCTTCTGGGTTGACGCCTCCTTTTTCCCCCTTGCTGTCCCGTGGCATAACAATAAAACATTGAGGAAAGATCCCCATCCCACACCTACTGAATTTAATGCGGACATGTGTAATTACCTTGCTGTCAATCCTGCTTCATTCAGAAAGTTTTCAGAACCCTTCTTATGCTTTGTTGGCATAAGTCGGTATTACGAGTTGGATGATAATTGTTATCTGACCTTCTTCACCGATGATGATGAGGTTGGGTGTTCTTTGTTTGCGTCCTTTAATTTGTTCTCTTGTTACTGTGTATGACTGTTTTTATTTTATGCAGAGATGGACTTGGTTGCCTTTATCCATCACGCGGATCCCACAAAGGTGCGGATAGGGGAAAGAGAGGTTGGAGAGGGAGAGGTTTCATTGCTTGAATTGACCAGGGGTCGTGTTGTTCCGCCCGCTGGTGTCAATGAACAAGGAAACCAGAATGAGGCTGTTCAGGATGTTGGTGCTCGTGTTGTGAATGATGAGAGTGGTGATGCTACGGAGGCGGATCAGATTAAGGAGAGTGATCATTATGTTCAAGATAAAGGGACTAACATTGTTCGTATAGAGGATGAGGTTCCTACTACTGTTGCTGAGAGAACTAAAGGGTCCCGAGAGAAGAGGAAAACTGCCAAAGGGGCTAGTAGTTCCAGCCTACCTCCCAAAAAGTTAAGGGAGGACCATGGTACTTCTGGTTCCGTTGCTAGTACTGGCGGAAAATCTGTTGCGGCGCTTCAAGGCTTATTGGAACGTAGTACTTTGCCTGTTGAAGTTAGTGTTGCAGCGGTGGCTGCGTTGCCGTTTATTACATCTTCTGTGTCCTTGATGTGTCTCGCGACTACTATTTTTAAATTTATAACACGAATTACCAAATAAGCAAAGAACACACGGGTAAGTATGACCCTTTCATATGTAGCTAGCTTGGTGTGGTAAGACGAGGTTGTTTACTAGGATTTAGGTGTTTTTGGTTGTGAATAATCTATGTATCAATAAGCAATAAGATGGTGGTATAATGGTTGTCACGTTCCACAATACCATAAAACATATAATAAGAATCAAATAAGAAAACTTGCAATCAATGATTAAAAACACTTGTTTAGAACTAGTATTCATATCAATAGAGTGTTGGAATATCGGGTAGATACTTAAGAAATAGCAAACAAATCAAAAGCATACAATTCCATGTCAACGGGTAGTATCATGACATTGCATATAGCACGGTTTAGATTAACAAACCCTTTTGACCTATGATCATTATTATAAACCGACATCATTACAAGAATTGTTAGTAAGGGGGAGATTTATAATACCAATTTAAAATTCATAAGAGTCCATATCTACCTATACTCTATGCATTAAACCAATTATGAATCCCATAACTATGTCTAGAAGAGTTCCATAGAACAATAGATTCCTTTTGAGCCTCAAAGATCCAATATGATTTATAGATCCGATTATGATTTACCAACAAGTTATTAAGACACATATCAATTCAAGCAAACTCATAAGCAAAACCATAAATCAATATTTCAAAATACCAAACACTCCATATCCATGTTTACATCATCCCAAACAAGTAAAACAAAACTACTCCATGATTATTTCTATCAAACGTAAAGGTTCAACAATTATAACAAGCATAAACATTCTGGAAATATAAAAGTAGATTGCCAAAGTATGATTACAATAGGCAATGGAAGGATTTAAAGCAACCTTAAGCCTCCAATCGACTATACGGTTCGTACCAAGCCAGAGAATGATCCGCAACACCTTCTTTGATGTGTATGAGCCTTCTTATGAATTTGGCAGAGGTTGTGTGGTCTTTTGGGAGAGATATAATGGTGGAAATTCGTCCTCAATGGTGGAGGAGAAGTTGGGATGATGTTTAGAAGAGAGAATGATGATTTAATAATGAAAAATAATGGTATGGGTACTCCTATTTATACTTGAAATGCCCTTGGCCACCAAGCAAGTTTCTTAGGCAAAAAGGGTTGTAAATGTAGGGAGAAGGGTTCTAGAATAGTCTTGATTGTTCCCAAGTGATTTGGCATAGAGAGGAGCATTTAAAGTAAACTTGGAGAAGTCAGCGAAGCCCCAGCCGGGCGGCTGGATTTCAAGCCTTGCGGCTCGTGGTGAAAAATGGGTCCAGTCAGGCGGCTGACTCTCCAGCCTTGCGGCTGGCCACTCGACCCAATATACAACTTTCTTGATTTTGCGTTTTAGCTTCCCATTTGACTTGTGCTTGGTCGTGGGTCATTATACATCAAAATAACTTCATTTAAGCTCTATCTTGGGCCTTGAAAGCTTGTATGTTTGACACTTTTGCTCCCGAAAAGCTTCATGATCTTGATCTTTATGAGGGATTCTTCATACATGCACAAATCTTCATTTTCACTTCTTTTTTTTCTTTTTCCTTGTATTCCTGTACTTGGCTATAAATATACTTGCAAACACACTTTGGTATAAATAAGTAATAAAAACATATATAAATAGCCAAATAACATGTACAAAAACTATGATAACGCTACTAAAAACGTACTCAATTTGAGCGTTATCAAATTCCCCCACTCTCAAACTTTGCTTGCCCTCAAGCAAATCTAAGAAAATAAAATAAAATCCATATGGTGCACAAGAATGATTAAAAAATGCAATGTAAATCTACCAAGTACTAGTACGAGATAAGATTCATCGTTTTAAGCTTTTGGTGAAAAACTAAGATGTTTGACAATACCCAAAGGTTTTCTTGCTTGATTAACATTTCTAAGCACCTCACAAAAATGGAATGAAGTATAATTCACTCAACACTCATTTATTTTGGTGGTGGAGTATATAAGAGAAATCACACTCATAGCTCGGTCGTGACCAAATTTATTACTATAAGCTTGTACAAGAAACAAAAATCCACCGACGTAGCGTAAGCACCAAGTGTAAATATCTAAAGAGGACTTTTATTAGGTTGTAACGTTAGGCTTAGAGTTAATAAATGGTATGGATAAGGCATGAGATTCTTTATTAGTGGGTGAATTACAAGAACATATAAGTCAAAAGTCTAATACCCATTGTTGCTAGTCACCGAACAATCCGCAAACCCGGAAATGATTATAGTTACAAACTTTATTCAATCACATATCGATCACCAAATAAGTATATCACGTCTTAGCACATTGGCTAATCGATATCTCAAATACTTCATCTTCTTTTATCTTCATAAATATATAACACATTGGCTATTATAGTCATCACATACATATTTTTTTTCTTTTCTTTTTGATGACTTATTCTTTTTTTTCATTTTTCTTTTTTTTCACTTTTTTTCACATCACACTTCGCATAAACATACACCACAAAAATACAAAACATGAAGCTGCGAATCTCCATCTTTGTCAGAATAGGTTAGGCTAGACTTAGACAAGGGTTAGGCATAACTACTAATTATCAAAAACAATCCAACATACCAAGTAACTAGTAACCCACCGTTTAGACTTAGACAAGGGTTAGGCTAAGGTTTAAAGTGTGAAATATTTTTTTTGCTTTTTTAGTGGATGTAACAAAAGGAAAAGATTGGCTCAGCATGTGGTCTAAGGGTATCTAGCACTAAAAGTGAGTGGCAACAGGTCTATCACCTCTACCATTCTCATCTGGATTCTCATTTCTACCATTTCCATTTCCACTATTTCCATTATCGCCATCACAACCATTTTGGCTTTGGTTTTTAGTCTCGAGAGCATTGGCGGCACGGGTCGCCTTATGAGCAGCCAACGCTTCGTCCACACGTCGGTTAACGAGTTCTTAGATTGCTTCAGGGGTCATATCGGAGCGAGTGATAGTCATTGCTCTACATCACAATGTGACAACTAGAGAATTTCCGTTTAATAAAATAGCCGCTTCTGTTTAGAAATTTGAATTTTTAAAAGTTTCGTTTAGCTTTACCGTTTAGCTGGGAAGTTGTTTCGTTATTATCTGAAAATCGTCACCGGGAGCGAACCGGGACACCAAACGTTGTAGTATTTTGGCAATAGCCACGTTTTTATGTTTTAAGGCAATGTTTAAAATTTCGTAATTTTTTGTGATGCCGTTACTCGTTTCGTTATTTACGTGCTACGCGTTTTTAATCTATACTATGTTATGCATGCAAGACCTTGGAAATTAATTCATCAACTAGCACTAGTGATCCTAGAAAGTTGGAAGCCATTTGGTCCCCCCCCCTTGGTCTCATCATAACCGATTATGTATGTATACATACATAGGATTCAAAATTTGAAATCAAATTATTCTAGACAAGCTTGCATGATTTATGGCAAAGGACTAGTACTAGGTGTGTTTGATAGGTGGATCATATTGGTCCCCTATTCCTTGTCCCCTAACCTATTCGGCACACACAAGGTGTGTGTGTGTGTGTGTGATTTTTGTTGATATAAACCCTCACTTCTCATCTCATTTTCATTCTCATTCTTCACACACCAAAAATACATTCTCTTGTGCTTTCTCTCTCTAAAACACACATACATCTTCTTTCTCTTCTCTCATTGCCGAACCATCTCACACACCCAAATCCATTCATTTTTAATCTTTGATCAACCATTTGAAGATATATTGTTCGAGTTGATTGTTATTTCATCCGGGTATATTATAAAACAACGTTTGGGTTGTTTTTGATTTCTAATCATCTTTCGTTGTGTTTCTTTGTAAGTCATCTCTACTTTTTCATAAATAAGTTGTACTTTTGCATTCTTATGATCATTCCGAACAAGGTGTATAAAGCGGATCGTTGTAAAAATCATTATCTATCTTTCTATAAAACTACAAGTCTCAAAGCTTAATATTTTTGTTTATAAATGGAAGAACATAAAAAGTAGTTGTACTTTTGCGTTTAAAAGTTCGTTGTGACTATTTTGATATATATATTATTAGTATTACGGCTACGTTATTTATTTAAGATTTATCGTATATTAAGTTTAAATATTGTTGGCGAAGAGATTAAGTTAGATGTTGGATTTGTTGGAAGCGTAAATTGAATGTCGAAGAGATTAAGTTAGATGTTGGATTTGTTGGAAGCGTAAATTGAATGTCGAAGAGGTTTAGGTTTAGAACGGATTTGTTGCGATATTTGAGGTGTTGTCGAAAATAGATCGGATATGCTTTCGAGTCAATAAAAGATGTACTTTGTAAAACGGATATTTTCACGAGTCGAGGTTGATAAAAATGGAAAGTCGATATTTTTAGAAAGGTCATGCCGAAATTTTGTAAACTTTATAAAAGCGTCGAAAATATACTTTTATTATCAAACTTATGATAAAATGTAGAAAAACGTAAGTGTCGAGTTTAGGTCAACATTTTTAGTTATTGAGTCAACGTTGATGTGTCGGGACACTAAAAGACGAAATGCACTAAAAGACGAAATACACTAAAAGACGAAATACACTAAAAGACGAAATACACTAAAAGACAAAATACACTAAAAGACAAAATACACTAAAAGACGAAATACACTAAAAGACAAAATGCACTAAAAGACGAAATACACTAAAAGACAAAATATACTAAAAGACAAAATGCCTTAAAAGACAAAATACACTAAAAGACGAAATATTTTCAAAGATGTTTCAAAACGTCCAGACTTGTCAAAACTTATAACTTTCGAAAGTACGTTTTAAAAAGGGATACGCCGTGTCTAATCTGTGCTGGATGATCAGTTCTTACGTTAAGTGTTTTCGTTTGTACATCATTCCTTAACGACGACTATATGATAGGTTTGTGTTGTTTTTTCCGTTGTTTTCGTCGCTTTGTTTTTTTTTTCGCTTTTGTTTTTTGTTTTGCTTTTTGTTTTCTTAATTTTTTTTGTCGTTTTGTTCGTCTTTTTTTTTAGTCGGTTTTTGTTTTTTGTTTTTTGTTTTTGTTTTTGTTTTTTTTTATGTTTTTTCGTTTTATCTTGTTTTTTTTGGTTTTTTTTTTTTTGTTTTTTTTTGTTGGTTTTTTTTGCTTTTTGTTTTTTTTTTTTTTTTTTTTTTTTTGTCCTTCTTTTTTTTTGCTTTCGCTAGAAACCGTAAGATTCATGTTTCATTGATTGATTCTTTTTGATCCACTACCCGTATAAGGTGAGTTCATAGCCCCACTCTTTTACTCGTTTTGACTAAATGTTTTATAACTTTGGGGTGAGAAACAATTGTTGTTTTTTATAATAGACACAATACTTTACGTGAGATTTTCCTCCCTGTTTAGTGTTGTCTAAGTAGCTTTTAGACACTACTGCCGAAAATCTATCATCATACTGTCAATCTCTTTGACTGTAAGGACCGGTAGAGGAGCCGCGAATGAATAAATAGATCTATTGGGATATTATCCCATAAATACCAGGGTGAGTTGCGCTCACTTACCCCGGGAGCTACGACGCCCGATAACGGAATATATGTCATGTCGTATGGTTAGGTTGTCTTTGGTCGGACACCTGAAAGGGCATAACAAAATACTTATAGTAATGTACATGCTATCTTAGTAATTAGATTCCAGTGCATGAGCTTTGTGCAACTGTTAAAAATGACTCTTTTAGGTGAAGTGTATCTGTTATAACTGACGCATACGTTTTGATATCTTGTGGTCCAACTATACAAACGTTTGTACTAAACCTATGAATACACTTACTTTATGTTGAGTTTTAAGCATTGGTTTTTCTCAGGTGCTTAGCACTGGTTGTTGTTGCTTTGACTTGTGTGAAAGTTATTTGCCTGTACTCGTTTACCAGAGAGTTATCTAGTCTTTAAAATACGCTTGTTGAACTTATTTTAGCTTTCGCATTTAACTTTGAATCTTTAAATTTTATATCGATTGTAAAATTATATTATTATTTTAAAACTTTACAACGGTGTTTATTTTTCAAAGCGTACCCTTAGAGGTCGTTCTTTATGTTTTGTACTTGAGATGCTCAATAAAGTCACGCCTCCGGACACGTATTCCATCCAGGCCCCGTCTGAGGGTGTGACACTTTTTTTCTCTAGTAGTAGGTTTTTTAGCGTGGTATATGTTGTATTTTTGTTTATACAGGTTATGCTAACTGGAAAAGCTGAGAAAGAGCTTAGGTAAGTTTTCCTCGAAGCTTTGAGATCTCAAAATCTTGGGAATTGATGTTCCAGACTTAATTACGGCGTAAGGATACTCCCATTGCTACGCCGTAACTGGAACGGGGTTAAAAAGTCAAATATCTATTTTTCTCACTTATGGCGCATGGGATACCTCCTTATTATGCCATAATAAGCTCTAACCCAAAATATTATTATGCTTAACTTTTATAACGATTTTCAAAAATATTTCCAAGCTTTGTACATTGTTTTTGAATTTGTAGATGTGTTCCCTAGACACCCTCACGAGACTATAACTCGTTCACATGGGATACCGATGGGTTTAAAGGCTTGTTTCATACGCTAAATGTAATTGTGATTCCTACGAAAGTGAGTTAGGATTATTTTTTCTTCTATTTTGTTTTTATGTTTGTACGTATTGTGTTATCTTGCTTATATCCGGATTAATGCTTTTTGGTATTAGTGTTATTGTAGTTATACAGGTGATAGCGTATCAATAATTTTTTCTAAATCGCTTTTTATTTAATTTTTTAAATCGCTAATTTATTTTTCCTAAATCGCTAAAAATTGTTTCTAAATCGCAAACTATATTTAAAAACCAAAACACTATTTTAAGCTAGAAATTTAACGACTTTTTGATTTATCTTAAGTCTAAACACGTTTTAATATTATAAAAATCTAAACTATATAGTTTTTGACACTTTTAAATCACAAGTTTTGATTTTTATGAAACAAAGAAAGCAAAAAACGTTTGAAACTTAAAAAAACCACGAAAATAAGCTTTAAAAAGCACCGCACAATCATTAACTCCACCTGAGGCGATTGATGCCAATTGTTATTCCAATTTATTTAAGCATTTCACAACACAAAACAAAAATAAGATTGTAGAAAATAGAGAGAAGATAGAGAGAGAAAGTAGAGAGAAGAAGTGTTAGCTTCGCTATTTTGTAAAGCTAACGTTTTACATGTGAATTAGACTAGCTATCTAAAAAGCGTATAACGCAAGGACTATTCATGTTATGTTGTAATAGATAGGATGAGATAAGCCTATAAATACCCCTCATGACTCTCCATGAGGGGTGTGGCTAAGTGTGTATTGTTTTCCTTCTTTCTCTTTCTAATAAAACATTCCATTTACTTTCCACCCCCTCTCTCTCTCTAGATCTCACCACCACCACCACCATGATGGTGGTCGGCTTGTTTTCTGGCTGACCACTCGACACCACAAATAACATTAACTATATAGATAAACGATCCTTACAATTGATACCAAAGCTGCAGGCTATTAGGTTGATTTTTATGGTGTTTATGGTATCGTTTTTTGTCTTGTATGATAGTTTTTGTCCAACAGTAATTTTTTTTCATGAGTCTTATTGTCCTAGATGTGACATGTGTGTTCTGGTCTCGACATCATTTCCAAAATAGTATTGTCTTTTGGTTGAGAGTGGTCAAAAGTCTGTTGATATATGGTCCAAATCTACCTAAATCTATGTTTTAAGTATTAGCTGTTGGGTAAGATGTTTAATATTTTTTCGAGTCACAACAGATCTGAATATCTATCATATTTGGGGGTTATCAATAAAAGTCAAAAAAACTTGTTCTTGGTAAAACTGCGTATTTTCGAAGCTTTTTCTGGGCTTATCTTGTTCTTCACCAGTGTTTTACCTACTTGAAGAGAAAGGACATTTTTTTGTTTTTTGCAAAAAGACAAAATCATACCAGGCGATTTATACATGACTCTAGGCGATTTATACATGGCGATTT
>BQNB010069202.1:4719-33577 GCA_026074375.1 Tanacetum coccineum | reverse complement strand
TGAGGTGAAAAGGAACGGGAAAGGATTTTTTGTGAAGTTGGGTTTGTTTCAGTTTTGGGCGGGAAAAGTGGTTGTAGGGTTGTTAGGGAAAGGTTTAAACCCGCGTGTGTTTGAATCTTTGGGAGAATTGCATAAGTGGTCCTTGTGTTTTCTATTCAAAAGTGTAGTGTAAAACAAGTTTAAGGATTTACACTTCTGGCCCTTGTGTTTTCTATCTCCTTTTTCCTTTTGATAAATCAACTTTCTAACTTTGTCATCTTTGGTCCTTTGACTTCAAAACATCCAAATGAGCCTTTGAACTTTGAAAACTTGTCATTATTGATCCTTTGACTTCAATTGGGTCTTCATTGACTTTCCTGTTCCTTGTTTGTCAGGGTTGATCCGCTTTGCCTTTCCTCTTTGGGCTCGAGCGAGAGGGAGACTGCGTCTTCCGTTTCTTGTCGGTTTTGGCTTGTTTTTGCTCTTTTTGACTTTAATATCCTTTCCTGCACATTATGACACAAAAGCACACATATTTCTATCTTTTGGCATATTTTCTGGCTTTTATTGGCGAAATCCTGGGTATTTAATGTATACAATTTAACACTTATCAAAATTCCCCAAACTAAAGGATTGTCGTGTCCTCACGCAATTTTATTAAGTGAACACTTTATAAACTAACAAATTTCCAAAATGCCCTTGTTTTCACCTTTTATGAATCACCTTTTAAACATCTCCAAGAAAAGAACCAAACGGCGCGTGGGTCCTTTTTCTCAACATATTATATCTCATGGAAACACATTAATGGCAATCATTGCAATCTTGCAACTTTTAGGCTCATTTGAAATAGGCACTCCCGATTAATAGAGGCACAAAAGATGAAAATTCCGTCTTCCTGACTTTTCACACTAGACTAAACAAAGCAATTAAACAAGATCATGTATCATATAGAGGTACCAAATGGTCCAAGCTCTTATATACTAACAACTTGTGAACTTTTCACTCCCAAGAATAAATTAATGATATAGATGTGATGCACTCTTTTATCGACTTAACCATAGATCATTTATCTATAGTTAAAATTCAATCTAAGCTTTACACTTAAGAGCCTTGAGAGCTAAATGTTAATAACTAGAATAAACCTCGACTCAAAGCTAAAAGAAGATTTGGGAAAACAAAAACTTAATAAAATGATTAAGAAAATGAAATTTTAAACCATTCTTTTGATTTCAATATACTAAATAAAAAATTTCCAATAGAATGTTGTTCGTAGTTCCGAACCCCTACTAGCCTTTCTCCTAATAGATATCGCATCAACAACTGTGTTCTTAGTTACGAACCCCCCACAAATACTCCCTGCTAACGTTTGTAGTTATCGCGACAACACCTTTTTTCCTACAAAGCCTAGAATCCAAAGTCCCTTAGTTGCAATCACCACCTAGGCCGCGCTCCCTAGTGATGAATGCCTACGAACCTTGATTCCACGTACATAGTCTTAATCCTTAGTTGCGACCCCATCCGAGTCTCACTCTCAACATGGATACGCCAACGATTAAAACTATATATAGCTTTTATTATTCTATTTTTGCGAATGCTTCATTGGCACGAAAAATAATGCTTTTGCATTAGAAATGCTTCATTGGCATTCTTTTTATAATTATATTTTTGGTGAATGGAAAATTTTCACTTTAGAAAATCAACAACCTTTTAATTAAATTTGAAACCAAAAATCTTACTTACATAATAAATGAATTATTTTTCAAATGTAAGACTTTTTCTAAAGACATTGGTTGACTTAGTTAAATTAAAAAGAGCACGTATGATTAGGTGTGTTAAGAGCTTGTGGGAGTAAAAAGACACAAATCATTCATATAAGCTTTAGGTTTTCCAAATAAACCTTGCTTAAGCAAATACACTTATATTTAACTACATCATCTCTTGTTCTTCACATTTTAAAATCCAATGCAATAGGATTTGTGAAAGCTTAGCCCCACAAAAGGTAGGTTAAAGAACTAGCTAGGGCATTTTCACCCGGTCAAGTCAAAATTAACTCCTATTTCTCACCAACGGATTACCAAAAAGTGGTGTTTTTCCCCAAACTAAGCTTCTATTGAGCTTCTCTTGTAAGCAAAAATTTAAAAATTTCCACTTTTTTTACAAAAAGGTAATTCAAAAAGGTTCAAACAAGGTTGCGTGAAGTGCAAGTCAATATCAAAGATATCCTTCCCCAAACTAAAACGGAACATTATCCTCAATGTTTAAAAAAAAGGGGTCAAAAGGAATCTAAACAAAAATTCTAAGGTCATGCCAAAAGAATAGATGTTAGTTCGATAAAGACAAGGATATGAGATTTCCCACTTTATGAAGAGAAGATTAGAGACCATCAATGGAAATTATGGGCATTGCTTTGTTCTTCCATAATTTTGAACCATGAATCTTCCAAAATCTGGAAAACCTAGACAAACAAGCACAAACAACCAACAAGAACGAAAGAGAACAAGCCTCCTCTCATCATTTTCATTGTTAGCTCATAGACGACTTAAAACGGCTTAGTTTTTGTTAACCGAGTACAAGCTATACTCGACCCCGAATTAATTTGTCCTTGGGGAAGCAAAGAGAAGATAAAAATATAAGCATGGGGTGCCTCCCACGAAGCACTTGTTTATTATAGAGTCCCCTAGCTTGACTCATATTCCAAAAAGGTTCATTATGGAGGATAATAGTAGGGATGAAGAAATTCCAAGATGTGGAAACCTCCCCAAACTAGGTATGAAAGATATACCGTAGCATTTTTGATCCCGGGTTCAAAAAACTTTTTAGAACAGAGTTTCAAGAGAGAAAATGTGAACCCGGACAATGCTTTGGTAACATGAAAGTCTATTAAGGGTGGGTGGAGTGGGTCAAAAACATCAAGAGTCAAAAGAGATTTAGATGGTGCTAACTCTTTTGAACTCTTATCCTTAAAAGCATCCTTTTCAAAAGGTTTCTCATGAAATGTTATCCCCGGGTCAAATATCTCTCCCCGAATGTTCATGGGGAATAACATATCCACGAGGTTAAAATCCTCATAAAACACATAATCGCTCCCGACATAAGAGGTAGTCTCAAAATGGTTAAGGATTTCAATGTCGGGATGAACAACTTGTAACTCTTTTTTGGACTTAGGTTCATCTTTTGTTTCAAAATCCTCTTTAGTCTTTCTTTCTAAAGATTCAACATTTTTATCTTCCTTTTTGAACTCAAGAGGAGTAATTGGTGAAAAAGGATCATCATTTAAAACTTCAAGCAATTTTTCCAAGTAAGTTACATCACCCTCCTCATCACTAAATTCATCATTTAAATCCATGTCTAAAGATTCATCATGTTTTAAAAACTCTTCTATTTCTTCCTCAAGAATTGAAAAAGTCTTGAAACTTTGAAAATCATCACAAAGAGGAAAATCACACTCTTTTCCAATTTTGGACTCTCTTGGGATTGGAATGAGATCTTCTTTGTCTAATTCCTTGTTTGGAATAAAGTTAAGATCCTCATCCCCCATTTTGAAAGAGTCCTCAAGATTATTGTTTGGAAAGATGTGTGAAATTGCACCTACGGAAGCAATTTGAGGTGAATGAATAACTCTTCCTTGGTGAATGATTCTAAAATTCTCTAAGTTTGATGTAAAACAAGCCCTTCTTCTAGCAACTGGGTCAGATATTTTCTTAACTTCTTCCTTTTGTTTGATAATTTCTCCCACAAGAGAGTCAAACTCTTCAACAATAGTAGATGTGGGAGAAGAAGAATCATTACTCTCAGGTTCACAAACATCTTTGAACCGGTCATCATAAATGTCCATCATGTGGATTGACTCTTTGTCTTGACGACCGTCCGGTTTAAAAGACAATTCTTTCCATAACCATCCCTTATCACTACTCTTCCCCGTGACTTCACTTAAGAACCGTGCGGTCCCTTATAGAAAGGTCCTAACCAAAAATAAGAGGTACTCGATAATCACACTCAAAGTCTACTACAACAAAATCGTGCCTGGGAAAGTCCAATCTTGCCCAACCTGTGACCAAGACATCTCTAGCAAATTCCTTTAGGAACACAAAGAGAGCAATTTGCTAGTTCTAAAGGTCATTCGGTAGATTTCAATGCGGGAAGGCCTAACTTCGGTGATACGAAATGGTAATAAAGTTAAACAAGCACCTAGGTACGGCTATGCTATTCATTTAAGCTCGACTAAAAGTACACGGATGATGAAAACAGTCCGGGGTCCCAAGCTTTTCGGACAGCTTTTAAGATGACGGCCGAGAAATTTCACTCACCGGGTGGGGTGTATTAGCCATCTCGTTTAACTTCTCTTTGTTCGACAACAAGATTTTTAACATCTTTTGATACTTAGGCATTAAGATCAAAGCATCCGCCAAAGTAATGTTCACATGAATCTTTTTGAACATTTCCCAAAACTTTTGGATTTGTACTTTACATTGTATCACCTTTCATTCTTTTCATACTCTACCCGTAGGAAGGATATGGGAAAAGTTTTTGGTTGGCTTGTTTGGTTTGATTGGTGGAGTTTTAGGTGTAACAACCGCCAATTTTCGAAACATATTTAAATAATAAATCATATTTATTATTACATGTTTGTCGTTTATAAAATTTATTTTTAAATTATTTGATTCGAAAACGAAAAAGGGATATATATTAATTCATAGTTGATTTATCAAAAATGAACCACTAGATCACGTTTTCATTATTCGGACTCTAAAACAATTTGATATAAAACGACATTCCTGACAACTTTTCAGTTTTGATTGACCGAGACCATTAAAACAGACAGAAAGTGACTGAAACCCTCTTCAAGATTTAGAAACGAGAAAATTAATTAAATTAGATTAGAATTAACAGTTTTATTAAATAAAAATATTTAATAAATTTAGTCATCATTTTATTCGAAAACGTTTGTTGATAACGCGAATATTTGGGTTAGAAATTTATTTTTATTTTTATTTCGGACGAGACGTAACCGGTTCACTAAATAAATAACGAACAATTTATAATAATGTTAATAAAAATTATTATGAAATAATATCAAGGAAATCCTCCATTTTGTTGGACAAAATATTTGAAAATAGTTGTGTTTGTGTGACGGGATTGGCAATGGCGAAAGTTTCGTGATTTGAATCACCTGTTAAGTCGCCTAAACGAGCCCCGAACCATTATTTTATAAAATAATGCCCAACATTTACACTATTAGTCCCTGTGAGATAATTATATAATTGACCCTAAACTATTACTCTTGCCACTTATTTAAAACTTTTATTATATATATATAAAATTTATAAAAATTGTCATTTTTATAAAATATAAAACACACAAATAAACACACCCCACTATATAACACTCTCTCTCCCCATAATAAAAAAATAACGCGCCCCTCACCGCCGGCCAGCCGCCGATCCCGTCCATCACCACGAAGACGCCGCCGCCACCGACAAGCCGTAAAAATTTCCAGCGGACTTTTTTCGGCCAAGGACAAAAATCTCCCTCACTTCCGATCTATCCGATCCCCGTAAGTCACGCACTCCACGCGCCGATCTCCCCCTCCCCCCCCACCCCTCCGGCTTGAGCCACAAGCCGCCACCCTCATCATCATACCATTCAACACACAACCCACGACCCGAACACCACCTCAACTCCCATCACACTCGAAACACAAACTCCACCCACTTCACCACCACCTACATCATCATACACCCCGCCAAAGCAGCCGACCCTAGCCTACACCACCATCGACATCCCCTCCAACCCGAACCGCCATCATCACCACGTCGCCACCCCCGCTGCCCCTCCACAGCCGCGACGCCACCACCACAACAGCCACCCGAGGGTGCGTTTGGTCCGGGTTGGTTTGGTTTATCAACCGGGGGACAAGGGGTGTCGTCATGCTGTCGGGAACAGTCCGTGTGCGTCGGGACAGCCGTGAGTAATGGTTTAGGTTTTTTGGTTCTAAAGCCTAAGGGTGTTTTTGGTTTGTCTCACCACCCCGAGAAGGGTGCATTTGGTTTTGCTTATCTTTATTAAATCGGTTAATAAAGATATGAAAACTTTTATAAAATATAAAACCGGATTAAAATGGTGGTTAATGGTTAAATAAATTGGTTGCTTATTATTTTCGTTTTTGTGTTTAATAATCTTAAGGGTGTTTGGTTTTACTTACTTTATCGCTTGTTGATTTAGTTTAAATATATATTGAAACGAGGGAGTATTTTGCAATACGGATTGTTTTGAAAGTGGAAAACGTTGAGTTTTGGTAAAAATGGAAACATTGTATAAACGAATAGGACATGCCGAATTTTCTATAAATTATATACTTAAGTGATTTTCACTAAAACTTCTATTATTTTTAGAAACCGATAAATTGGACTAAGTTATACTTAAAAGACATATTATTTACGACTATACAATAACTCGATAAATAAACGAAAACCATACTTTTATAAACGGGACAACTATTTTGGTTACAACACGTAAATAAAACGAAATACTAAATTATCAATTATTACTTATATTTTATAACTTCCGATTAGAAGATAAAATCATAACTATTGTAAAAACTTTTACAAACATCGTTTAACATAATCCGCAACTTCAAAACGTGTGTTTACTTTTATGCAATAACTATTTATTAATTTAATTGGTGATTTCTGAACACGTGTCGAATTATGTGGTTTTGATTATTTATTTGATTGTTTGTCTTTGTTATATAATTCACCATATGAATTATATACTTGTCCATTTTTCATATGTGATATATACGGAATATATTACACACCTTGCGTTTACTTTTTGATTTATTTATTTAACCAACCACCAAACTATTACAACTAGAAATCTAAATCTTTGATCAACGTGTCGTGTTGACCATCATTCTACTAGTGGGATTTAACCGATAAGATGAACCGTAACTTCCCGGTCGAGCTATTCCGTTTTCCGTTTGTGTTGTGCTTAAAATGTGCACTTCGTCCGAATTCGTTCTTCATCATCCAAGGTGAGTTCATATCTACGCATTTCAAATCTTTTCAATGTTTTATAAACCAGCGAGGGAATACGTGCTCGATTTACTCACATAAAACTTAATGAATTTCTATACTTAACATACATGCTTATTTTTACTAAAGCCCTGATTTGTTTACTACATGATTTGAATCAGTGAATACCTATATTTGAAACCGTGAATTTTTAGACATATGTTTAACTAAACGGAACCACAAGTGTTGTTTCAAAGTGTATACTATCCGATTACTGCCTGATTAATAATGCCTAATTACCATTATTAGCCGTTAAGTCCCTACTTTATCCATGAACCGACAATTCTATTTAAGTTAGCGCTAGTATTATGATAGATCTATAGGTGACGTGACAAACCCGCACATTTCCTTGGGTCACAGTATTGATCAGGTGAATTTAACAATTAGATTGTGTCCGGTGTTGGCAAGCATCCTAAATTACTTTTGGGGCATTCCAATCTATTGATTGAAGTACGTTTATAGGCCTTGCGGTGTCATGAGCATAGTGAAATAATATATACATAGACTATGATGAATGTGTTTCTCTGTCTACAAACTTTTTATTTGGACTCGAATATGTACTTCGGTCCACCATGTAATTCGATCTTGTGTCCACTTTAAATACTTCTTGATTTACTACTGAAATCACTACTGGGATTTTTCGGATGGATTATCGGAAATAACACTTTTAAAAGATGTATTAACGTTACTTTTTATTTCTTCTGAAATTTTTCTATAAATTATAATCAATACAACTTTTTACTTAAACCTAATGAATTCACCACATTATTGTTGACAGTTTTAAGCATGAATTTTCAGGATTACTAATTAGCCTAGTGGAGCATTAGGTAGCATTCGAGTCACGCGATATATATTTTTTGAAGGCCTTAATAACTTGAGTACCTATTGACAAACTTTTGACAGTCATTTTTTCTAATACATTATCAATGGAACCTGTGTAACTCTGACATTTTTACTAAATTGAATGTGACATTTTATAAAACGTCTCTTTTGAGGTCGTTTTCTGTGACTTGTGCGTTTGGACTATGAAGTAGCACCCCAATGTTACCATTCCGCTGCGTTGTCCTGATTTTGGGGGTGTTACAGATGGTATCAGAGCTGAAGTCATAGAGAACTAGGTCGTTTTCAAAACCTAGACTATGACCATGTTTTTCAAAATTTAGAGTCTCTCCTTGTTTTATCCGATATCCGCGCGCGCTTGCTCCCAGGTAACTTATATGCTCTTTTATGCATCTCCACTACTATTATATGGATAACGAGTATTTAATAGTTGCTTATGATTTTGCTTTCTTACGTCTATCCGATGACGCCATATTATATTATCAATATTAGTCATTATATAAATATTGAACACTCGATTAACCCGACTTTCTGATTTCTCTCCATTACTCTCTCGAAAACCCAATGCCGACATAACTTAACCCTCAACTTTGAGTTGAAACACTCTTCCTATGCTTTTGATCGCATATGTTGTTTCGTAACCTATTGTTTTGATATCGTGTTTTTGTGCCGGCGATACTTAGGTAGGATGATTTATAGTCATCTTATTGAAATGAATTAGGACGCTTCTTCATTTGAATAAGGAAATTATAAATTACCAAACCATAAGTTTATAAATTATTACTTTACATGATAAGACGCTTCTACTTTGTAAGTGACAATTAAAAAATGATGGGCTCATGTATTGTATCTGACATAGCGTGTGTTCGTACCGTATGAATCATTTCCTTGGCTATGAAATACTTTCGACTCGTGCTATGTTTATACGATTTTCCGAATGGTGTATCGGCGGGTCTACCGCGAACTTGATGATCTAATAGTAATAAATCATTAACCACTTTCAAGAATTGACGACTTGTTAAATTCTTCGTTCCAATGACTTTTCTTCGAGTCATGTGTTCCATCCTTCCATTTGAAGATTCTCAATACATTTGATTCATTCGCTCACATCGATTGCATAATCCTAAGCTTGTGACATTTGTTCACACTCAAATATTTTGTTGGAACCGACGACGATGACACTATGATAATAAAACAAATCGAGCCACCGGACGGCGCTCACTCTTAAGGTGGGAAGACTGTAACAACCGTCAATTTTCGAAACATATTAAATAATAAATCATATTTTATATTGACATGTTGTCGTTTATAAAATTTTATTTTTAAATTATTGATTCTAAAACAGAACAAGGATATATATTAAATCATAGTTGATTTATTTCAAAAAAGAACCACTAGAACACTTTTCATTATTCGTAACTAAATCCAAAACCAATTTGTAATATAAAACGACATTCCTCGACAACTTTTCAGTATTGACCGAGACCTAAAACAGTCAGAAAGTGACTGAAATGCCCTCAGCAAATTGTAGAAAACGAGAAAATAATTAAATTATATTTAAATTAACCATTTTATTAAATAAAAATATTCAATAAATTAGTCATCATTTAAATTCGAAAACGTTTTGTTGATACGCGTAATATATGGGTATAGAAAATTAATTTTATTTATTATTCGGACCAGACTAACACGGTTCACAAATAAATAACGAACATTTACTATAAGAGTATAAAAATGATTATGAAATATTATCAAGTAAATACTCATTTTTGTTGGAAAAATTATTTGAAAAACAATGGCGCAAGTTTCGTGATTTGAATCACCTGTTAAGTCGCCCAAACGAGCCCCGAACCATTATTTTATAAAATAATGGCCCGGGGGGAGGAGGGGGGGGGGGTCTAATTATGACAATTATCTATTATGAAAGGTATGATGGGAGTTGGGTAAAGTGTTTTATTTGGTAAGAATTTTAATTATTATTTTTATACTTTTTATATATATATAAAAAAATTTATAAATAATTTTAATTTTATAATAAAACACTCAACACACTATATAACTCTATCTCTAACAAAAAAATAAGTCCGGGCCGCCCCTCCCAAGAGCCGCCAGCCCCGGATTCGGACCATCACCAACCCGCCAGCCGCCGAAAACTATTCGCAGACTTCTGGCCAATGACCAAAAATGCTCCCCCACACTCCGATCTATCGATCCCCTAAGCAACGCGACTCCACGCGCCGTTACCCCCCCCCCCAACCCCCTCCGCTGCACAGCCCGCCACCATCATCATCATACCATTCATCACCACCACGACCGAACACCACCTCACCTCATCACCTCGTAACACATATCCACCCCACGTCACCACCAATCAACCGTTACATCACATCTCAGCGACGAAGGAACAAAAAAATACCAACATCAGCCTGCCTACACCACCATCGTCATCCCCACCCCTCCACCCACCTTCCATCATCACCACTCGCCACCTCTGTCCGCTTCCGCCACCCAGTCCACAGCCGTCGACGCCACCACCACATACATCCGCAAGCGGCCCAGAGGGTGCTTTTTGGTCTGAGACAGCCACCTAGGGTGGCTAATGGTCGCGTGGTAGTTTTGGTTTATCAGCGGGGGACAAGGTTGTGTCGTCTTGTGCGTCGGGAACAAGCCGGAGCGTCGGACATCCGGAGTATGGTTTGTTTTGGTCTAACAAGTCCTAAGTGTGTTTGGTTGTCCTCACCACGCCTACCCGAGAAAATGGTGCATTGGTTTTGCTTATCTTTATTAAATCGTTTATAAAGACAATGAAAACTTTTAATAAATATTGAAACCGGATCAAAATGGTTGTTAATGTTTAAATCAAATTGGTTGCTTATTATTATGTTTTTGGTGTTTAATAATCTTAAGGGTGTGTTTGGTTTTACTTACTTTATCGTTTTTTGATTTAGTTTAAATATATATTGAAACGAGGGAGTATTTTGCAATACGGATTGTTTTGAAAGTGGAAAACGTTGAGTTTTGGTAAAAATGGAACATTGTAAATAACGATAGGACATGCCAGAATTCTATAAATTATATACTTAGTGATTTTCACTAAAACATCTATTATTTTTAGAAACAGATAATAGGACTAAGTTTATACTTAAAAAGCATATTAATATACGATTATACAATAACTCGATAAATAAACGAAAACAATACTTTTATAGACGAGACAACTATTTTTGTTACAACACGTAAATAAAACGAAATACTAAACTATCAATTATTACTTATATTTTATAACTTCCGATTAGAAGATAAAATACAAAACTATTTGTAATAAAAAAAACTTAACAAACATCGTTTAACATAAACCATCCGCAGAGGTGAATGTTTTGTAGTAATGTTTCTATCAAAACGGTGTTTACTTTTATGCAATAACTATTTATTAATTTAATTGGTGATTTCTGAACACGTGTCGAATTATGTGGTTTTGATTATTTATTTGATTGTTTGTCTTTGTTATATAATTCACCATATGAATTATATACTTATCCATTTTTCATATGTGATATATACGGAATATATTACACACCTTGCGTTTACTTTTTGATTTATTTATTTAACCAACCACCAAACTATTACAACTAGAAATCTAAATCTTTGATCAACGTGTCGTGTTGACCATCATTCTACTAGTGGGATTTAACCGATAAGATGAACCGTAACTTCCCGGTCGAGCTATTCCGTTTTCCGTTTGTGTTGTGCTTAAAATGAGCACTTCTGTCAATCGTTCTTCATCATCAAGGTGAGTTCATAGTCTCGCATTTTAATCTTTTCAATGTTTTATAAACCCGCAGGGGAATACGGCTCGTTATACTACAAAAACTTAATGATTTCTAAAGCGTAAACGTTACATGAATATTTAACTAAAGCTTGATTTGTATACTACATGAATTTGAGATCGTGAATACCTTAAATATGAACCGTGAATTTTAGACAAGATAGTTTTACTTACTGACACAAAGTGGATTTTTCAAATTGTATGCTATCCAGTTACGCCTGATTATTAATGCCCTAAAAAGTTTTACCTTAATGACCATGAAGTTCCCTACATACTCAAGAACCGCAATTGCTATTATAGTGACGCTAATAGTTATGGATAGATCTAATCGGACTGACAATTACCCCACCATTCCTTGGTCACTAGTTTGATCAGGTGCATTTAACATTTAGAGTGTCCGTGTGTTGCAACCATCCTATAATATACTTTTGTGGTGCAATCCAAACTATTGATTGAAGTACGTTAAGGCTCGTGTCCATGAAGCTTAGTGCAAATAATATAAACTTAGACTTGATGAATTGTGTTTACTTCTGACTACATTACTATGTTATTTGTACTTCGGAATATGTACTAGTCCACCATTACTTCGATTGTGGTCCACTTTTAAATACTTTCTTGATTACTGAATCACTACTTGGATTTCGTGATAGATGTCGGAAATACACATTTAAATGTTGTAACGCTTACTTTCTTCTTGAAATGTATCTTAAATTAATTCAATACACTTATTACTTAAACCTATGGAATTCCACCAAACATTAATTTGACGGTTTTAGCCATTATTGTCAGGTTACTATTTGCTAGTGTAGCATTGGGAGCATTCGATGTCCGCGGATATAATAAATTTTTTTGTAAAGGCTTAATAACTTGAAGTTACTATTTGACAAACGTATTTGACAATATTTTCTAATACATTATAAATGGAACCTGTGTAACTCTGACAATTTTACTAAATTGAATGTGACATTTTATAAAACGAACTCTTTGAGGTCCCCGTATTTCTGTGACTTGTGCGTTTGGACTATGAAGTAGCACCCCAATGTTACCATTCCGCTGCGTTGTCCTGAATTTCGGGGGTGTTACATTAGGCAAGAAAAACTCTTCCTTATCAATTAAGATCTCTTCAAAAACACTTTCTCTAACCTCATCATCTTTTTCCTTCTCATTTATCCCTTTCTCATTATATCTTTCAACTTATCTTTCCCTTTCCCATTAGAGGTCTACGCCGAGGTTGGACGTTGTTGCGGTACTTGTGAAACTTTCGGGTTGCACTTTGTCCTTTGTCACCTTGGTTTCCTTAGCCTTCTCATTGTCCATTGAACATAAGTGAGGTAGGCATTAGGGTTAAAGGTTTCCATCAAGAACAACACCACTACGGTGGTAATCCCATTTCATTCATTCCTCGTATTAGGAATAAAGAGTTTACTTGGAAAGTACCCGAGTAGAAGCATGTTTCTTCCCCCATTATTCCTACTATTTTGCATAAAACTCTTCCATTTTTTTTGAAAATTTCTTGCTCATTTGAAATTTCATTTTGCTCTCTTTTAAAATCATTAAAGTTCTTTGCAAAAATGGTCAATGTGCATCATTAGCTTTTGTGTAAGCCTCGAACTAGAGTAAGCAACCGGTTACTTGAGCAACTCGGGGCTTTGATAAGCTTAGAGCTTGTTTGTAAGCCCCAAGTTAATCTCCATGTTAACTTGATTGGTTTTGTTCACATTCCTAGTCCCATATAACCCTTGGTTCCCATTGTATCCTTGGTTAGTCTAGAAGCTTGGGGAATTGGGGTAGATTTAAAACCCGGTGGTCTTATATTGGTTCGCTAAGTTGGGAGATGTACCGGTATATTTCCATATTTGAACAAAATTACCGAGACGCGGAGGATGCGGAGCGTTTGTTGAAATTGTTAGGAAAATATCATGATAAACCGGAATACACATACCATCCCCTAGCCCATTGTGCACACTTTATAACATGATTACTACCACAAGTAGGTACACCTTTCCTCTACGCTTTAATCGGAGTGGAGTAGGCACAAGAACTTTCATCATAATTGTCAATCTCATTCATTTCATCCTCCTAAAGTCAAGAGTCCATCCTTATCCTCTAAATGGCCGCTGCCAATTGTGGAATTCAAAATTTATATGATGAAGATGTAAAGAAGATGTAGGATCAATTCATACTCACTCGCATCAACGGCGTTCCGTGAACATCTAACCTTGGCTTTATTCTCTTATGATTTGTAGTCCAGTCGGTTTGACTTTTTAGTAGAGAAAATTGCCGCCGGCAAGCGAATTAAGAGAATCATTGATCGTTATACTCAAAAATTATATAATGTATCTAATTGGTGCATTAGTTAAAAGACGTGAAGAGGACACTTCCTTAGAAGTTCCTTGAACTCTCCCAAGCTTCGGAGTTAAGATTCTTGAGGCAAATTTGTCCAAAATTCGTTATTTCATCCATTCCGAATATTGTAGTTCTTAGAAGGATGAAAGATAAGTTGATGAACTTAGACACTAATTCATCCCATGTAATGAATAGAATTCGGGGGTTCTTGTCGAGCCATGTTTGGGCAACCCCATCAATAGAAAATGGGAAAAGAAAAGATTTTTTATGATGGTGGTGGTTAGGTACATATCCGATACCTTGATTATTAGTGATGCTCTCAAAATGACGAATGTGAGCATGAGGCTCCTCATCATTACCTCCTCGAAAAATTCGATTTTGAACAAGATTAATGAGAGAGGATTTTAGTTCAAAGTTTTGACATTGATGGTGTATAACTATATCACTTTACTAACCCCCCGGTGGGAGCTTGAAGTTGCTCGGCCATAGGTCGGTCATCGGCCATTGGAATCGGATCCGGAATGAGAGGGATTGCCTCTTGTTGTTGTCGAGAACGTCGACGATTACGTCTTCCTCGGAATTGTAAATATTCCATAGGAAAGAACGAGTGCGCATGCACTAGTGAAAATAATAAAAAGAAGAATTTGAGATTAAGAAGATTATTTTTGGGGAAATTTACAATTTTTAGTATTTATTAGGAAGGAAAACAAAAAGAAAAATATTTTTGGCAACCGTTAATTACAAGCTTCACGATAAGTCTCCAAGATTACGCACAAGTGAGCGGAAAGGCTTAGCGAGCCGCAATGACTTCTTAGCAAGTAGCTATCACCTTTCCTTATACTCACCTTATAGTTTGTAAACTCGAAGGTCCGTCGTACCTCGCAAGTAACTCACGATTAATTTTGTTGTTTATTGGAATGGTTTAAGATGGATAGCTAGTATCCAAATTTGTTTATTTTATTTTTGTATTTTAACTAATTCGATAGGAATCGAATTAATGAACGTTTTGTATTTTTATACTATATATACAAAAATAGCAAAGTAACTTCCAAAAAGGAAGGGTCTTCAAAACTCTACTTCAACGAATATCCTCAAAAATCGTTCACGTCTTCCCCGGCAACGGCGCCAAAATTTGGTTGCGTGTGTAAGCACTAGTCAAATTTATATATGTATAGTATAAATCTCGTGACAATTCTTTCCAAATTACTTCTCAAACAAGAGAAATTAAGAGGATAAAATCTCACTTAAGAAAACACAATACGTATATTTTTAACCGGGAAGTATTTTCTTCTCGGGTCGTATCCCAACGAAGTCGTGAATTGAAATTCGGGAATAATTCGAAATCCGAGTCATGACGGGATAAAGGATTTTTGAATTTTGAATTACACTACGAATATAATAGCACAATTAAACTATAAAAACAATTAAATAATTAAAATCGTTTAACTAATACGAAAAATTAACAAACGTGAATTAAAAAAAACGTGAGCTAAAACTGAAATTTAAAATCTAAGGCACTACTTTTAACAAATTTAATACCTAAAAATCACAAAATTAAAGAAAAAATTTTAGGAAAAAGAATTAGAATTTTTTTACTATTTTTGTATTTTATATGATTTTTTAAAAAAAAATGAATTACTAAAAATACTCTTTTTCTAAAAATTAACACTAAAATTCTATTTTTATTTTTCAAAAATACTAGAATGAAAAAGAAAATTATCACAAAAAGAATTAGATTTTTCCCACTATTTTTCTATTTTCTATGAATTTCTTAAGAAAAAGAAATTACTAAAAATCTATTTTAATTTCTAGAAAATACAAATCCAATTGGAAAAATAAAGAAAAATGAAATTTAACTACTAAAAATGTGCAGAAATCTAATGATATGAAAATGCCCAATTTTTACTAATCAATTGAACCCTAATTTTACTAATTAAAACCTAAACCCTAATTTTATTAAACTAATTTTCAAAATATAAATCCTATTTTATTAATCCTAAAAGAACAGGGTAGAAATTGCAAAGAATGAAAGTAAAGGGTAGGCGGGGTAAGAAACTAAAATTTACACTCTAATGAAAACAGACAACCTTTAACTATTGAAAATGTACCAAACAGACCCTACGACTTAAGCACTTAAGCAATTTTGAGCTTATTGCTTAAAATGAATAATAAGCAAAAAGCTTAAAACTGTTAAGTTTATCACTCGAGCTTTATACTACTCCTTTAACCAAAAAGCACATTGACCTTTTATCTACTTATAGTAGAATTAGCTTTTAAATCTGTGCCACAGAAACTATGGTTTTCCCTTTGAAATTCCAACTTTCTAAACTTTGGCTTATTTTAGTTACTACTTCTAATGAAAGTTAAAAGACAAAAAGAAGCTATAGAAGATTATAATGTGTACTTTAGTTCTCTAAAAAGAAATTAGCTAAATGTAACTAGATTAATAGAAATTAGCTATTAAAAAGTAAGGTTCAGGCTGATTACTGATTTAAAGCACTCATATTATAGTAACTAGCTCAAATTTAAATCCTAGAAACTGAATTTTGAATTATGTTTTTCCTCCCCCACCCTTTTCCCATGATATAGATAACCTAGATAAAAGGATTTGAAAATAACAATAGAAAAATAAGCTATGTATTTAAAAGAAATATTCTTGTTATCTAAGTTGCTGCTATTACCACTTTTGCAAGAACATAAAAAACTAGACTAGAGCTTAAAAATGAAAGTTAAGAGATGAATTATGTAGAGCTAATGGGATACTACTAAGTTGCTTAAAACTAAGTTCTTACTTCCTACTTACAAGTGCTAAAAATAGCTAGAAAAATGATGAGCAACTAGCAGTAGTAACTGAGTTACTACTACTTATGCTGATGTACTTTACACAAACTCAATTGCAGGCTAAAACTCTTAGTTGAGAACTCATGAACTAACTCACTAAATGTATCTAAGTTTACACTAACCTAAATTTATCACTAAAATACTGAAAATCACTAGACTAGAAATATACTTGGAAACTTTAAGTGTCACTGGTGCTGGCATATGCTTTTTAACTTTAATATTTGAAATTCATACAAATCTAAAATGCAAATTAACCTAATTGAAATCTTTAAAATCTCAACTATGTAACGACTTTGACAGTCTCTTGTTGGACTTTTTGACGTCAAAAACACCTTATCCTAAAAAAATACTTAACATAACTGTCCCACTAATATTACTTAAAATCTATTTTAAAACTAAAAATGCTAAAACCTTTTATCTACTCAGTCTTAAACTCAACTAATTAAGCTATCTAAACACTAAAATCTATAGCTTATGTTCTAAAAAACACTAGTTACTCAGCTAGGCTAATCCTACTATTATGACAGAATTAAAGTCATGAGATCTCAATGAGTTCTAACTACAATCAGCTTAAAGCATTTGTATCTTTAAACTAACTAAGCAAGATTGAACAGGTTTAAGCACAAAAAAGTCAAAGGAATAAGCTACTGAATTAAGCTATGTATATGCTGAAATTAAAAACATGAATCTAAACCTTTGAATTGTAGTCTCTGAACTCTAGGTCACTCTTGTTGAGTGAGTGACCTTAAAACACAATCTTAATGGCTACCTTAGCCTCTAAAACCTGAGCTTAAGCTCAATAAGCTGAAATGAGCTTATTACCCCTCATTGCTTCCAAATTAGAATCAAACTGAATTCAAATGACCATAGGTGAACAAAAGTAGACAAATACAATATTTAGAAAGCTTTTAACAACATTTGAACAATTTGTGAACTAAAGAAAATAGAATAAGCTAAATTGAGCTTATTACAAGCTTATTAACTAAAACTGGCTTATATCATGAAAACTTGAACACAAACACAACTCTAATAGCTTTATTACTCTTAAAGGAATAGTACAAGATAAGAAACAATGAGTACAATTGACTTGAAAGTTTTAAAACTCAATTTCAAAAGATGAACAGTACACGTAAGCTTAAAAAGAAAAAATTACAAAGAAAACTGAACTAAATCTAACTCACTATCCAACAACCTAAAAACTGAATTACAAGCTCCTATTTATAGGAAATGGTGATGAGAAGATGAGAAACTCAATCATTCCTAGCCGTTGGATCTCTTTTATTTGAATCTTAGCCGTTGATGATGTATGATGAGGTGTTCAGACCAATGGGAAGCTGCCACGTCATAAAAATGACGTGGAGATTGTAAATACGAGGTGGGTTTGTAGTTGGGAAAGACGGGAAAGGGATTTGGGAAAGTTGGGTTTTTTGGCGGGAAAAACAGTTATAAAGTTGTTAGGAGAAAAGATTAACCCCGCTTTTGTTTGAAAGTTTGGGGTTATTGCACAAGTAGTCCCTCTGTTTCTTTCTTCAAAGTGTAGTGTTAAAACAACTTCCGGAATTGACATATATGGCCCTTGTAGTTTTAAAAACAAGAAATGGGCTTTGATTTTGGGCTCATTGTTGGGCTTTTGTGATCCGAATGGTGTAGAAGAATGGCCCAAGGACATTTTGGTAATTTAATCTTCCATTGTAAGGGCAAAATGGTCATTTTTCCTTTGTCCTTTTCTTTACTTTCTTGACTTTTCTCGACCACGGTCTTGATCCGGCTTTCGATATTGAACTTCAATCTCTCTCTCTGATGCTTGTCTCTTCATTTTCTGTCGGTTTTTGCTCGTTTTTTGCTCTTTTTTGACTTTTATTATCATTTACTGAACGTTGGAGACACAAAAAGCACACATATTTCCATCTTTTGGCATGTTTTCTTGGCTTTTATTGGCAAAATCCCGGGTATTTTATGTATACATTTTAACTCTTATCAAAATTCCCCAAACTAAAAGGATTGCAGGGTCCTCACGCAATTTTATTAAGTGTACACTTTGTAAACTAACAAGTTTCCAAAATGCCCTTGTTTTTACCTTTTGAATAACATTTTTAACATCTTAAGCTTTTTCTCAACATTTTATCTCATGGAAACACATTTATGGCAATCATGCAATTTTGCAACTTTTAGGCTCATTGAAATAGGATTACTCCGTTAAATAGAGCAAAAGAGGAAAATTCGTCTTTCTGAATTTTCACTAAGGGACTAAACAAAGCTATTAAACAAGATCATTGTCTATATAAGTACAATGGTTAAGCTACTTATACTTACAACTTGTGAAATTTTCACTCCAAAATAAAATATTGATTAAGAGGTGTGCACTCTTTTCAACTTAACCATTGATTCAATTTTATCTTTTATCTGTTGTAAATCAATCTAGCTTTAACAACTTAAGCCTTGTGAGCTTAAATGTTAATAACATAGATAACCCCAATCAAAGCTAACAGAAATTGAGAAACAAAATTTATTAACTTGTTTTAGTAAATGAAATTTTTACCATTCTTTTATTTTCAACTATACTATAATTAAAATTTTTATTTTGCAATAGGAATGTTGTTCTAGTTCGTAACACTCCTACTTAGGCCTTTTATCCTATTAAGATATCGCATCATACAACGGAGTTATTAGTCTGAACACCTACTCAGTACTAACGTTTGTGGATATCGCGGACATCACCTTATTCCTACAAAGCCTAGAAATCCAAGTCACCTTAGTTGCTCACACTAGGCCGCAGCTCCTATGATGAATGCTACGAACCTTGATTCAAACGTACATAGTATTAATCCTTAGTTGCGGACACCAATCCAATGTATCTCTCTCATCTTGGATACGCCAACGATTAATCTATATATAGGCTTTTATTTTTCTATTTTTCGAATGCTTCATTGGCACGAAATAATGCTTTGATTAGAATTGCTTCATTGGCATTCTTTTTTATTAATTTTATTTTTGGTGAATGGAAAAATTTTCACTTTAGAAAATCAATTTAAATTTGAAACCAATAATCTTACTTACATAATAAATGAACTTACTTACAAAATGTAAGAATTTTTATTAAAGACATTGGTTGACTTAGTTAAATTCAAAAGAGCACGTTATGATTAGGTGTGTTAAGAGCTTGTGGATTATAAAGAAAAATCATTCATATAAGCTTTAGTTTTCCAATAAACTTACTTAAGCAAATACACTTATATTTAACTACATCATATCTTGTTCTTCACATTTTTAAAATCTCAATGCAATAGGATTTGTGAAGCTTAGACCCCACAAAAGGTAGGTAACAGAATAGCTAGGGAATTTCACCGGTTAAGTCAAAATTAACTCTGATTTCATCACCAACGGCATTACCAAAAATTGGTGTTCTTTTCCCAAAGATAAAGCTTCTAAATGTAAGCAAAAATTTTGAAAATTTACCACTTTTTTCACTTTAAAACGGGTAATTCAAAAGGTTCAAACAAGGTTGCGTGAAGTGCAAGTCAATATCGAAGAATACACTTCCCCAAACTAAACGAAAACATTGTCCTTAATGTTTTAAAAAAAAATAGGGGTCAAAAGCTAATCTAATCAAACAATTCTATGGTCCTGCAAATGAATAATGTTTGTTTGATAACAGGACAAGGATATGAGATTTCCCACTTTATGAAAATGAAGATTGGTGACCATCATGGATTGTGGGATTGCTTTGATCTTCTACAATTTTGAACCATGTATACTCCAAAATACGGAATAACCTAGACAACAAGCAAAAAAACAACAAAAGAACGATAGAGATCAAGCCTCTCTCATAATTTTCATTGTTAGTCAATAAACGACTTAAATCAGGCTTAGTATTTTTGTTAACCGGTACAAGATAATACTCGACCCGAAGTGATTTGTCTTGGGGAAGCAAGAAAAAAATAGAAAGAGATAAAAAGATATGCATGGGGTGCTCCCATGAAGCGCTTGTTTATTAAAGAGTCCCCTAGCTTGACTAATCTTCCAATATAAGGCTGTGCGAAACTAGGTTATCATGGTGGTCGGTCTTAACATACGGGATAATCACTTTAGGACTCCTCTCCTCAAAATAGTGTTTTCCCTATGACACATTGAAATTTAAAGTTTGGACCATCCTTTTAAGAATGTTCATTGTTCCTTATGGGTAAAACATTAGCAATCGTAAATGGTACCGACCATCGTGATTTACTGCTTCCCGAGAAAATCTTTAGCTTGAGTTAAAAAGAAGCACTTGAATCCCAACATTAAATACTCCGGTTTTTAATCTTTGAATCATGAACCTTTTTGTTTTTTCCTTTTAAAGCAACGAATTCTCATAAGCTTCATCCCTTAATTCGTTAAGCTCAATTGATTTGCCGTCTTCTATTTTTACCCGCAAGTTTAAGGTCTAAATTAGTTTGTTAGGGACAATAGCTTTATGTTCAACTCAATAGGGAGATGGCAAGCTTTTCGTAAACCAAACTCATAAGGTAGTACAACCGATAAGGTGTTTTATAGGCGGTTCGGAAAGACCATAGAGCATCGTCATGCTAAGCATCCATGAAGTATATTCTCACCTATGGTTCTTTCTAAATCCTTTTAATTTCCCTATTTGAAACTCACTTGACACTCGTTTGAGGTGGTAAGGAGTTGAAAGACGATGGGTCACTCCTTACTTTGCCATGACCTTTGCAAAACTTGCGTCATTACAAAAATGGTGCCTCTATCAGTTTATTATAGCACGAGGGGTTCAAATCTAGAAAAAAAGAATAATTTTCTTGATCTTACAAACTATCTATAGAATCATTAGTAGGTTAAGCCTTAGCTTACACCTATTTGGACAAATAGTCCACCCGAAATAAGATGTATTATTTCCTATTCTGATGGATTGGAACACCACCCCCCCATGAAATCAATCTCCCCACAAAACAAAGATCTCACAAACTTGTATTGCATTTGAGGCATCTCATCTCTTTGAGAGATTTTTGCCTTGTCTTTGACAAGCATACAATGTTTAACAAGTTGAAAAGGCATCTTTATTAGATGGTGGCCCAAAAGAATCGGTGTCAATAGACTTTACGGCGGTGTAATTGGATCATGATGGCCTCCCGTAGGTCGTTGTGACAAGACCATGAGAATCTCATTAGCCTCTTGCCTAAAAAAATCGTCTAATGACGTGGTCTGACACAATTTTTGAACAAGTAGGGGTCATCCACATAGTAATTGTTTAGCATCTTTGAAATAAACTTTCTCTTTGTTGAGAATATCATTCTTTTTTAACAAAATTACCCGCATGGCTTAGTTCAGTATGGTCGGCGAACTGACGTAGGTATTATCGCTAAGCACATTCACATTGTTATGCACATTAATTTTCAACACATTTTCATTCTTATTAAGCACAGTATCATTCACATTAATCTCTTTGACCCCCACCACATTATTAAACTTTCCCTAGTGACTCTAAAGGAAAAGACTCAATATATTTTGCTTTTCAGTTCTTCTTGTGGGAGGGGGCGGTTCTCTAGTCTAGAAAAGGTGATCGGCGGCTTCATTCTCAGCTCACATTTTTTGTCCACTTATTACATAGATTGAACTCTCGGAGTAAAAGATACCACCCCTATGTAACATTGACTTAGCTCTTGCTTAGCCATTAGGTACTTAATAGCGAATGATACGTATTACTCTATGGACTTTGATAAGATAGATAGGTCGAAACTTCTATAAGGCATATACTACGGCTAGAATTTCCTTTTCGGTTGTAGCGTGTTAATGATGTTGAGCCCCGTCATAGTTCTTACTCGCATTGTGAAATAGGAGGAAAGTGTTTATTCCTTTCTTTGACTAGTACGGCTCCAGGAGACAAAGTCACTGCATCACACATGATTTCAAAAATCATAATCAATTAGGCACGAACAAGTATTGGTTTTCAATCACTTTTCACTAAGATAATTAAAAGCTTGTTTACACTTATCCGAAAGACAAAAGGAGTTTCTTTTTCAAAAGATGAGTCATGGGTCTTTGCAATTTTTGATAAAAATCTTGAATGAACCTTCGAAAAAAAAAGCTTGACCTTAAAAAAACTTAGGACTCCTTTTACCGTGTCGGGTAAAGGTAATTTTGCTAGCACTTCTTCTTTTTGCCCTATCAACTTCTAAACCGCTTTAGAAATTTTTTGTTCCAAACTATTACTCTTTTTACCATGTAATGGAATTTTTTCCCAATTAAGCACAAGATTTGTTTCTCAATCGATTAAAGCATTTTATCACTGACTCAACCAGGCACATTTGAAAATTATTACCCAAAAACCGAAAAGTCATCCATAAAAACCTCCATGGTTTTCTCTATCATGTCATGGAATATGGCCGTCATGCACCTTTGAAAGGTCCCCGGTGCATTACAAAGGCCAAAAGGCATTCTTTTGTAGGCAAAGGTCCCATAGGGGCAAGTAAAGGTGGTCTTTTCTTGGTCTTGTGGGTCAATCGGGATTTGAAAGTACCCGGAAAATCCGTCTAAGAAGCAATAGAACTCATTCCCCGCTAACCTTTATTGAATTTGGTCCATGAAAGGTAGGGAAAATGGTACTTCCTAAGTGGCATCATTCAATTTTCCTTTATTCAATGCAAACTCTCCAACCGGTCACAAGTCGGGTTGGAATGAGTTCATTGTCATCGTTCATCACCACGGTCATCCCTCCTTTTTTAGGAACGCAATGAACCGGGCTAACCCATGGGCTATCCGATATGGGGTAAATCAAGCCGGCATCAAGAAGCTTGATGACCTCTTTCTTAATGACCTCATGTATTTTAGGGTTGACCCTTCTTTGCATTTGAACCACCGGTTTGTAATCATCCTCCATTAAAATTTTGTGTGTACAAAACTTTGGATCAATTCCCTTAATGTCGGAGATTTTCCAAGCTAGAGCACCGTTTGTGAGCCTTAAGAAACCATCAATAAGTTTTACCTTCTCATATCTTTTAAATCTTTTGAAACTTATGAATGGTAGTTAATTTTCATTTTCAGATAAGTAGTATTCAAGATGAGAAGGCAACTCTTTGAGTTCAAGGTCGGGTGGTTCCTCTATTGATGTTTTGACCGATTCAACATTTTTCGACTTCTCTTTTTGAACTCAAGAGGAGTGGGTGGTCTGGAAAAAAGATCATAATTTAAAACTGCAAGCTATTTTTCCAAGTAAGTTACATCACCTCCTCATTATTTTATTCATCATTTTAAATACATACTTTAAAGATTCATCATGTTTTAAAAACTCTTCTATTTCTTCCTCAAGAATCATCTCACTTCCTTCAAAAGGAGTGAAAGGTGGAGGATCCAAAATGATAGAAGTGGAATCACCACTCTCGGTAAAGTCTAGACTTTTAGAGCAACTCCGCACAAGTTGCATCATAAGGTCAATTGTTTCACGGATCAAATTATTAAATAAGAAATTGTGGAGTCATCACCACACTTTTGGATCAAAGAGTGATCATCATGCTCTATAGATGATCTCCCCTCATAAAAATAATTCAAGTACATGAGCTGCTGACATCAAAAAATGGGCCTTCCTAAAATCAAAGGAACACGGGGTCCGCAAAAAGTCTAATATCACAAAATCGACCGGGGAAATAGAATTCCCGACCTTAACGAACACATTTAGGCATCCCAAGGGTTTAGAAATTGTTCGGTCGGCTAATTATAGAAACATTCTAGTACTTGTAAGGTCGGGTAGTCCAGTTTTTTCACAAATAGACAAGGGCAATGAGATTGATTACTTGCACCTAACACAATAGCTGTGCCAAGTGATTATCAAACTACCCAAATCACAAGGAATGAGAAATCGTCATGGGTCACCAAGCTTTCGGAAGCTTTTTTGAGAATGACCGCGGTAGCAATTAGCATTCATTGGTGTCTTTGTTATCCTCAATCAATTGTCCTTATTACTTAAAACTTTTTGATCTTTAAGGCAAATTTGGGCATGTGACATGGCATCTGCAAGCTTAAGCTCAAAGTGAAGATTTCGGGATTTCTATGAACTTTGAAGCTAGATATCATATCTTTCAAGATTTTGTTTTTCAACTCTTGAAGGGTAGGCAAATTTGTCTTAGTCTTGAAAGCGTTTACTTTAACAACAACTAGGCTCAACAATGGGTTCTTTTTCCTTATTTTGACTTTTCCTTGTTTTGAACTACCGGAGGTTGGACTCTTGCGGTACTTTGTGAACTTGTGGGTTGCGCTTTGGTCCTATGTCTCCTCAGTTTCCTTACCATCCTCATGTGTCGGATTGACATAAGGAGGTGGCATAGGAGGTATTGGTTCACATCTTAGGATAATACCCACTACTAGTGTGATAACCTTGACTTCATTTCTAGGATTAGGAATCAGTATTACTTGGTAAATCCCAACCCGGATGCATTGTTATTTCCATTTGCTTATTGAAAATGTTAAGGCATACATTTTTTGAAAATTTCCTTTGATCATTTTGCAAATCCTTGTTGTTCCTTTTGAAATCATTCAAATTCTTTTGCAAATTATTCAAAGTACATAATTTGCTTTGGTGTAAGCCTCAAATAAGCATAAGTCACCGGAATTGTGTACTCGGGCTTGATAAGTTGAGCTTGTTGTGTTAGCCCGTGTTAGCTCCATGGTTATACTTGGTTCCACATTATTCACAGTTATCTATTTTACCACTTGATTTGCATTCACATTGGATGGTTATTTTGTTGATTAAAGCCCGGTGGTCTTATTTGGTTCGCTAAGTTGGGAGGACGGTATCCGGAATTTCCATTTTGAACAAAGTTACCGACCGAAGCGGTTTGTTGAAATTGTTGAAATTATCATGATAAACCGGGTACTCATAACCTCCCCTAGTCATTGGGCACACATTATAACTATGATTACTACCACAAGTAGTACACCTTTACCTTCCAATGCTTTAATCGGAGTGGGAGTAGACAAGGAGCTTTCTTCATATTTTTCATCTCTTTCATTTCAATACTAAAAGTCAAAGTCATCTTATCCTCTAATGCCGCCGCCATTTGCTGGAATTCGAAGTTAGATGATGAAGTTGTAGATGAGATGAGGAGCATTCGTACTAACTAGCATCAAAGCGTTTGCGTGAACATCTTAACTTTGGCTTTAATCTCTATGATTTGTAGTACTTTCGGTTGTATTTGTAGAGAAATTTGCACACCGGCAGCGGATTATGGGAATCTTGTTCATTATGCTCTAAGAATTATATGAATGTGTCTTATGTGCATGAGCCGATAAACCCGTGATGAGGATGCTTCATTAGAAGTTCCTTGAAACGCTCCCAAGATTCGGAGAAGATTCTTGAGCAATTTGTCGAAATTGTTATTTCATTCCGAAAGATTGGTAGTCTTAGAAGGTGGAAAGAAGAAATTGATGAACTTGGACACCCAAGTATCCATGTATGAAATAAGAGTTCGGGGGTTCTTTGTCTAGCCAAGTTTTGGCAAACTCCATCAAGACGAAAATGGAAAGAGAAGAAGTTTGATGGTGGTGTTTGGTAAATCTGTTA
This sequence comes from Tanacetum coccineum, assembly GCA_026074375.1. Classification (NCBI taxonomy): domain Eukaryota; kingdom Viridiplantae; phylum Streptophyta; class Magnoliopsida; order Asterales; family Asteraceae; genus Tanacetum; species Tanacetum coccineum. The sequence continues at coordinate 7,125 of BQNB010069202.1, read as the reverse complement.
CACTTTGATTATTAGGTATGCTATCAAATGACGAATATGAGAATGAGGTTCTCATCATTACCTCCTCGAAAAATTCGATTTTGAACCAAGATTAATGTGATTAGGATTTTAGTTTAAAGTTTTGAGATTCTGATGGGTGGTATTCTATTAGACTTTCAACCCCCCGATGGGAGCTTGAAAGTTGCTCGGCCTAGTCGGTCAATCGGCATTGGAATCGGATCCTTATCAACAATAGGGATTGCCTCTTGTTGTTGTCGAGAACGTCGACGATTACGTCTTCTCGGAATTGTGTATTCCAAGGAAGAACGAGTGCGCATGCACTAGTGAAAATAATAAAAAGAAGAATTTGGGATTAAGAAGATTATTTTTGGGAAAATTTACAATTTTTAGTATTTATTAGGAAGGAAAACAAAAAGAATTTTTTTTTTTTTTGGTAACCGTTAATTACAAGCTTCACGATAAGTCTCCAAGATTACGCACAAGTGAGCGGAAAAAAGGACTTTTTTTTTTTTTTTTTTTAAGCGGCCCCGCAATGACTTCTTAGCAAGTAGCTATCACCTTTCCTTATACTCACCTTATAGTTTGTAAACTCGAAGGTCCGTCGTACCTCGCAAGTAACTCACGATTAGTTTTGTTGTTTATTGGAATGGTTTAAGATGGATAGCTAGTATCCAAATTTGTTTATTTTTTTTTTTTATTTTTTTAACTAATTCGATAGGAATCGAATTAATGAATGTTTTGTATTTTTATAGTATATAGAAAAATAGCAAAGTAACTTCCAAAAAGGAAGGGTCTTCAAAACTCTACTTCAACGAATATCCTCAAAAATCGTTCACGTCTTCCCCGGCAACGGCGCCAAAATTTGGTACGAGTGTAAGCACTAGTCAAATTTATATATGTATAGTATAAATCCCGTGACAATTCTTTCCAAATTACTTCTCAAACAAGAGAAATTAAAAGGATAAAATCTCACTTAAGAAAACACAATACGTATATTTTTAACCGGGAAGTATTTTCTTCTCGGGTCGTATCCCAACGAAGTCGTGAATTGAAATTCGGGAATAATTCGGATTCGAGTCAAGAATGGATAAAGGATTTTTGAATTTTGAATTACACTACGAATATAATAGCACAATTAAACTATAAAAACAATTAAAGAATTAAAAACGTTTAACTAATACGAAAAATTAACAAACGTGAATTAAAAACGTGAGCTAAAACTAGAATTTAAAATCGAGCACTCTTTTAAACAAAATTTAATTACCTATTATTCACAAAAATTAAAGAAAAATTTTTGGAAAAAGATTTGAATTTTTTTACTATTTTTTGTTTTTTATATGATTTTTAAAAAAAATGAATTACTTTAAAAATACTCTTTTCTAAAAATTAACACTATTAATTTTATTTTTATTTCAAAAATACTAGAATGAAAAAGAAATTTATCACAAATGAATTAGCAGTTTTCCCACTATTTTTATATTTTTATGAATTTCTTAAGAAAAAGATTTAATGAAATATCTTATTTTATTTCTCAGAAAATTACAATCCAATTGGAAAAAATAAAGAAAATGAAATTTAACTACTAAAAATGTGCAGAAATCTAATGATATGAAAATGCCCAATTTTTACTAATCAATTGAACCCTAATTTTACTTATTAAAACCTAAACCCTAGTTTTATTAAACTAATTTTAAAAATATAAAAACTATTTTATTTATCTAAAAGAACAGGGTAGAAAATGCTAAAGATGAAAGTAAAGGATAGGCGGGGTAAGTAACTAAAATTTACACTATAGTGAAAACAGACCACCTTTAACTATTGAAAAAGTACCAATTAAACCCTACGATTTAAGCAATTTTGAGCTTATTGCTAAAATGAAAATAAGCAAAAACTTAAAACAGTAAAGTTACTCCTGAGCTTTTATACTACACCTTTAACAAAAGCACATTGACCTTTTATCTACTTAATAAGCTAGAAATTAAGCTTTTAAATCTGTGCCACAGAAACTATAGTGTTTCTTTAAAAATCTAACTTTTTTAAACTTTGGCTTATTTCTTGCTTATTATTCAATGAAAGTTAAAACCAAAAGATACTATATGAAACTTATTATGTGTACTTTAGATCTCTAAAAAGAAATTAGCTAAAAGTAAATTGAATTAACAAGAAATTTGATCTTAAAAAACTAAGGTTCAGCTTAATGACTATTATTAAGCAACTTCTAATAAGCTAACTAGCTCAAATTTAAATCCTAGAAACTGAAATTTTGGGAAATAAGCTATACTATGATTATAGAGTAAACCTAGATAAAAGGATTTTGGAAATAACAACTAGAAATTAAAAATTTAAAAGAAAATTCTTGAAATCTAAGTTGCTGCTATTACCACTTTTGCAAGAACATAAAAGCTA